>BGPR01003647.1:31804-131491 GCA_013235015.1 Araneus ventricosus
GGATTTGATGTTGATATATAAAGCCTCAATATTCGATTTGCAGTTGTTAGACAGCGGGCCAAATTCAACGTGCCTGGTTGACGTTTCGTTAGATCTGAAGAACCAACACCAGAACTAATGGCCTAATAAGTATTTTTGATTACAACTTAGGTTGGTGGGATCAATGCCTGGCAAGTCACATTCAATACTGTTAAAGGCAACAAGTGGCAGCTTCTCGCATGCTTTCAGGTTTCGTCCAATGTCTCCGATGTAAGACGAGGAACCAGAAGACTTAGGCTCAAATAGGTGTTGTAATGGAAACTCATTGAAATGATGTAAGCAGATAATCCATTGGATTGGTCGATGAAGTTTCAATTCATGCCTGCGAATTACACCATTAAAAAATCCAGTGTTCACGACCGTGCCTTCACATCCCTGAAAAATAAGGTTGCTAATATCATCCAATAGTGCATTGGTTACATATTCATAAATGCTGAAATTGGCACAGAAGGAAATTGTGTTCATAGATTCGTTATTCCAGCTGTTAACTTTGGAGCTACAGACTACCTAGATCTCATTGACTGGAAAGATTTTTATGTCACACCGCCTCCAGTTCTCAGACAAATCTGTTCTCATGATCTTCTGAACATGATACAGGACGATGTGCCAATGGACGGCTGGGACTTTATTAAATTTCCTTCACGCGCACAGGTAGCTGAGAAAATTGTGAAAATCGTCACTGAAGCCTCCAGGAAAAGAGATGGACCGCAGAGCGGGGTTGGAGTTTTCAGAGCGACACTAGAATCCAGAAAATAAATGTCGCAATTTGAGTCCAAAAAAGATTTCAAAAAATAGTACTTAAGTAATTTTGTATGTTTCAAAGATTGAATCAAGTTTCCATTCGTATTATAATGATGTGAGTAAAACGTGTATTTATTTTAAAATTCGCCTTAAATTTCCAAAATTCAGAGGCATTGAGGCGAAAGAAGATATTAACCTATATTTCTAAAATTTTGTAAAGTAGTTGAAGTTAATAAATAGCAACTTTTAAGCACTACCGCAAAACGGTCAGCGAAATTTGTGATATTTTATTAATTTTTGAATTTTGACCATTTTTAGTTCAATTTTTTCATCTTCCTGCCCATTGAGGCGACAGAAGATATTAATTCACAGATATAAGATTTTGCACACTTTCTAATGATGGGAGTTCGCAAATTTTCCGCACTACCTCAAAAAGATCTAAGATAATTCGACTTTCTCGGCCCGCCCTAATATATATATATATATATATGTATATATATATAATACTTAGACACTACGTTCACGACCATAGCTGCCGCCCTTCTGAAGTTAAGAGGGGGTGGTCTTTATTTAAGAGGAAACCCTGTTTGTTTTGGATTCGGTATCAATTATAGAGGTATCGCAACTATATTTAAATATTAGTCTTAATATTCAAAATAAGTTAATTTTGCATTATTAGATACTTTTTAAATTACATGAAAAACAGCTACCTTAATTTCTTTGACAATCAGACAACTGAAGCTACGCGAAATTTCGTATACTTTTGCACCGAAGAAAATTACAGTTTATTTGCAACATTAAAATAGTTTACTCACGAAATTGTGTAAAATAACTGAGACGCAATTTCTGTGTAGCTCGAGGTAAGAGTTAGTAACTATATAAGAGTAAATAACTATATATTTAAAGCATCGAAAAGGAATTATTCATGTCAAATGTGAGGTGGACATTATTCATCACATATCAAGTTTTTCAATGTAATAGAGGATTCGGCAGTTAATGAAAGATAATAGTTTTCAAATGTTTCGAATTGTTAGTTACGTGACCAATGTGCTAACACCTACATATTTCTGAAATTTGGAAAAAAGAAAACTTGCATGTATTCAATAACTTACGACGCTAACAGAAAATACGTCCCAAAATGTCATTTACGAAACTTCTTTCTGCCGCTCCATTTGCAGTTTCAAGTCAAAATGTGGAAACTGCGTTCACCGTAAAAGGCAAAAGTTTTCTGTAAAATGTTCACACTTTGAAATAACGTTTTCTAAGATGAGATCCGAATGCTAGAGACAAATATTTCCAAGTGTTGGAAAGGGAAGTTGAGAATCACATCGGAAAAAAAGAGGTGTACGGAATAAGTTTTCCCTAAAATTTCGAATCCATATTTGGTTCGCATTCTGTATGTTTATGTGAAATTTGCTTCTAGCGTTTAGTGTTTTATTTGAATCACATGCTATTTATTCTATACAGAGGCAAGAGTTTTGTCCGGTATTTTTTTTTCTTGGGTCAGAATAGTGATTTTTTAAAATTTGAGATTTACAAAATCACTTGGTTTTTAATTGCTAAGGTTTACAGCAGATATGTGAGGCATTTTTATAAATTTATAAATATGTTCGTTTGGAGAACACATAATTGTAATAATTTTTGGAATGGCTTAAAATCGAGGAATATTTATACAACAAAATTAAAAAATAAATATTTAAAAATAATAAAAAGAAATTAATTTAGAGTCAGCTATAGAAAACATAAACTTTTTCTTTTCTTTCAAGACATAATAAAACTATTCCTTTCCCAAAAGTTATGGAACATAAAACTGAAAATATATTTGTCGAATACTCCAGAGAATATTTAATAATTCAATATTTAATAGTCCAGAGGATATTTAATACCCCAAATATTTAATACTTCTAATGTTTAATAATCATATAATAATCCCATTAAAGACTTGGTAACTTACATAAAATAGTCCAAATCTAATGCACTTATTTAATACAGCAATTAATTAAAAATTTATAAACAATTAACTAGTTTGAAATAGTCCAATAAACTAACATTATGTAAATTACTACTAAAAGATACATTAAGTCATGTGCAGAAAACTTAAATTCGATAGACACTGATCTTTACAGAGGTGTAATGATATACTAATAAATAAATAAAAATTGTTATTAATATACATCATAAAATAACGCTGTTACAAACAGAAAAGTTGTAATAAATAAGTAAATGTTATATAAAAATGCTTGGAGATATGTGTTGGTGTTTCAATCAGTATTCATGAGGCGCAATTAAAAAGGAAACGGCAAATTTAACTGTGTTAATATGGAGTAAAGGACAGGAACATTAATATGTTATTCATAAGGAATTTTATTTTCACCATCACAAACGAATTCTTTGAAGAATTGTTCTGTAAATCATATATTTATTGTTTTGATACTACATAATTGCTAAAACATAAGTACTTCCATGCCTCGAATGTAATATGTAATTATTATTAAATTTTTAACTATATATTTCATTTTTGTCATAGAAAGCTATATATATGTCATAGAAAGCTATATTATGTAAAAACAATAATGTGAAATGTTACAAACTTACAGCTTTTTATTAGATTGGAATATAACACATTTCGAAAAAAAAGACAAAAATAGAGTTTGTAAAGCCACAAGGGTATTAATAATCAAGTACAATAACCTTTGTATCTCATGAGACTTGATATCAATGTTATATTTTTTTATCAAATAATAAAGTAATAACTGGAAAAATAAGCAAAACAATAAATAATCTATTTAAAGGAAAGCTATAGTGATAAATTAAAATAATTATATATGTATGTGTATATATCTATACACATACATATATGATGATTTTTATGCATATATATATATTTAAGCTTTCTGATCAATTTAATGATTTTAATTTCCAAATAGGAAAAATGTTAATGTTATTAGAAAACTCCAACATTTAAACAATAATTCACTAGGATTTAAATTATAAAAATTTCTTTTGGGATCTCAAACCTTAATATAATATTAAAATTTTATAAAAAGAGAAATCTTAATTTATAACATATTTGAATGACTGATATTTGAAATGTTAAATAACTGTCTTACTCTGACTTAGTAACACATTTGGAAGGAAAAAAAATGCCAATACCTAAATGAAAATTCATAGAAATTGTCTAAGAACTATAATGTTAATCATGGACATGGAGCTTTGAAATTTATACCGCTGTTTAAATAAAATATGCTTTACAGATGGATCTTCGATAAAGGAACCTTTACGTAAATGCCATTACAATAATTTTTACCATTCTTATTCTGCATATCCTATTAGATTTCTGTTTTATAAGTATCATTAAGTAGTAAAATCAATATTATTTTTACAGTTAATCATATTTGAAATGTATAAAGCTAATTTTATCATTAACTTATTCAAATACAATGTATTTTGAATTGTGTGGTGTTATACAGTTTTTTATTATATATTAGAACTAATCATTTGACAATAATTATTATTGTAACTTCAGACATAATACAATTTAATTTGTAATGAGTAAAATTTCATTGTCCTCACTTTCCGTATTATTAATATTTTAAGGCACTGACTAGCAGTTTAGATATCTGTTGACACTGAGAGCTAAATAAAATAGAGTGAATTATAATATTAATCCTGATATTTCTGATAAAGTTGAGATGATTTTTAAGTAATTTCTAAACATCATATGGCTCTTCAAATATGAAATTTACAACACAAGAAAGACGTCTTCCGTCTAATTAAAATTATACACAGCATCCATTTTGATGAATTATGCACAACTTGCCTTATGAGAATTCATTACATTATACGATATGAGCAAACAGATAACATCTTTTTCTCAGATCTCGATTCAAGCAAACTTTTCATTTTCTTTCGGGAATCTTACAACGAATAACTTAATTAGAAATTACTAATTAATCTTGATTTTCATATTTCTCTTATATTTTAATAAGAAAGATGAAATGTGAATTTTCCTTTTATATTTGATGCTGTTGTCAGATTTTTTCAGTTTTAATAGTGCCCCATTTCATTCTATTTACAAAACAAATTTTAAGCTTATTTCCCAGATCAAGAGATTTCTATAAAGAGAGAAAACATGGAAAGAAAATTTATTAATTAAATATATTTAATTTAATTATTTCAAATACATCTAGAAAATGAAATATTCTTTAACTTTTCTATTTCTTACTTTAAAAAATATTTTCTTTAATCAAAGGAATTCAATGCACAACAATTTCATAACAAAATGGAAAGGGATGATTATGCAAAACCGTTTCCAAACAAAAGATATAAAAATCTCAGCTTCATGATCAGAGAAGTGATGAGTATACTGAATTGATTTTATTCATTGTGTCCGTCACCTCTACCTTTTAAATAAAATATATGTTGATTAATTTTTGAAAAAAGACTTTTTAAAGTAATTAATAGAGTAAATATTAGAAAAAGCATTGCCTGAGGAAGCTTTGTCAGGCGTTGGCTTTCCATCGAAAGAAACTGTTTCCATTATCAATACATGATTTTTTAAATTCAAATAAGTTCTCGTTGAGAGAAAAGTCATAAGAATATTTTTTTAAAAAAATTTCTTGGTTCATAGAGTTCTCTGGAGTATTTGCCATTTTATTTTAAAACTTGTACTTTCAGATTTATTTTAACTCTGTAATATGCCATATATTGAATCAGAACCACTCTAAAAGAAACATAAAAACTTAAGACATGCAGAAACGAAAAAAAAATATTTGTTTTTTATGAGAATTATTTAATTTTATTACATCGTGATATATGTAACCATAGTGTCAGAATGTTCTTCTGTAGAATAACTGTCATAGATATTGCAGTGGTTTTCCAGAAATTGTTCTTCAATATGTTAACTTTTAGGTTAGTTCACCATATATAAATAATTTACACAATGTATTAATAGAAAGTAAACTTGTAATTTCTTAACACAATAGATCAAAAGCGAAACAAATTTTTAAAAAATAAAATATTTTATTAATTTAATGCCAATATATGGAAAATAATTTCTGAAAAAACATCAGTTATTTAATTTATGAACTATAGGACATTAAAATACACTGTAGGACATATTTAAGTGCATTATTTTATTCCCAACTTTGGGCATTTTTTTAAAAGTTTAATTTTTCATAAACTACATAGCAACAGTTTCCTTTGTTTTAATAATTATATTTAACATTTATGCGTTCTGTTTCGAGATAGGAACAAGTTGATGGTGAAAAATTTGTTGTCACTTATGAAGAATTAAATTTCAAATTTTTAAAATATTACTTATATGAGATCTGAAAGAATGAATGAATAGTAACCTCACTTATCAATTTATTAACTTAAAACTGCATAAATTCTTTTTGAATATAAACATGTGATCAATGCTCTTTTAAAAGTTTATTATTTCTCGCACGTCTGATAAATCATTTTTTTGTATCTACTAAGTATAAAACAATAATTTCAAAGTAGGTTTAATTTTCTTTCTTTCAAATTGTTCAATTTTATGACGTATCGATTTTTTTATAAAAAATTAGCAATAACTTTAAATATATGAAAATGCCTTTGAATGACTGCAATTATTTAAGAATCTATTATATCTATCTATTAAATATCTATTTAATTTTGATATATTGATGAAGTTCTTATAGAATTATGCTCACGGATGGGCTGGAGTAGAGCAATTAAATGAGATAGTATTCTTACAAAAAATTTACCATGATATTTTCTAACAAAACAGTAATTGGCTTTTCGCTTTTTACTCAAACTAGAAGCCAACTCAATAAAAAATCAAAATATGTGATTTAGAAATAAAGAACAAAAATTTGATTTTTAAATTGTTCTCATGTGGTCAGCAATATCATTCTTTTGTCATTGAAATTATGAATTTGTACTGGTATTTTACAAAAAAATTTCATTGAAATTCAAAAAAAGAAAAATTTGTTTTATATTTAATTTGAAAATTAGAATTATTTTTGATATATTCACTTTTTTGTGTTTCAAACAATTTATGAAAAGTTTCAATGGATAAAAATCAGCAAGAAACCATCTAGGATATCTTTTTCTTTCAAAAATGTATACTTTTTTCCTCAAATACACCTGTAATGCATTATGTTACGAGCATTTCGTTTAATAGAGATATCGTATAAAATAAATATTTGTAGATAATTTTTCAGAAAAATCATATTTTACTTTTATTGCATTGTTTTCTAGAGAGTAAGGCTCAAACAGTAATGCAGATAAATTTTATTTCCCCGATTATTGTCATGGGTAAAACCATTTAGAAACATTATATCATTAATATTTGTGTGTGAAAAATAAATTCTCAAAACAAATGTAAACCACACGCATGATATGATTTTGAGGTTGAAATCCTTCATAAAATGTGCAGTTTCATATAATGACGAATCGCTTATCCCTGAAAATTCAATGCTAAAACTGCTTCTTAACCACATAAGCAGACCCATATAATACATAGAATAATTTTTAAAATCAGAACGTCTTTCAAACTTTTAATTAAAAATGCCGAAAGTATTATAAACCTGTGACTAGTTCATACAGTGTGCAAAAGAATTATCATGATTAAATTAAATATTTTGGGTAGATGTTTCTAATTTCAAAATCAGTTTAAAATATTCTAAAAAATTAATAGATTGATTCCATTAATATATTTATAACATGTTGGCGCTGAAATTTTGCATGTCCCTTTTGATTTATGACATTAATTTAAGAGGGGTTTGTTAATTAAAGGATGGGAGGGGTGGGAGGGATTTAAATGGGTAATATTGAGAGTATTCTGAAACTGATCGTTGCTTGATAGATTTGACCGAGCATTACCTGTATATCGAATTATTATATATTAATTTTTATTTTCTAAAATTACTAGCAATACATTGCCCAGTATCATCGAAATTGTCCCAGGTTATATCCATTTTCATGCTGCTTAGCCTATTCATTAAATGAATTTAAACTACTATGCTCCATATTACCCTGATGTATTGGATCAGCGTTAATTTGTCCTTATATTATTTTTATTGGCTAATTAGAAGTATGTGTAGCAAATTTCATCAAAATCACCCAAGCCGCAGAAATCGCTAATCGGTATATCTGTTACATGTATTTTGGAGAGTTTAGAGACTTTATCCCACCATACCCTCAGGAGTTGCGTTAGGGTTTATTTAACCCTACAATACTTCATATCAGCTAATAAGAAACATGTGTGCCAAGTTTCATCAAAATAGCAAAGCTTGTCAATCAGGCTTTTTGGTGCATGTATTTTTGGCCCTCTGCATGGTGTATGTATTTTTGGCCCTTTGCATGGTGCATGTATTTTTGGCCCTTTGCATGGTGCATGTATTTTTGGCCCCTTACTCGACCCTGGGGAGGAATTGGATTATGTCACATTTACCCCTAGACTACTGCAAGTCGGCTAATGAGAATCTTGTTTACCAAGTTTCATCAAAATCGCCAAACATGTCAATCGTCCTATTTGTTACATGATTTTTGGAGACTTTACCCCACATTACACTGAGAGAATGTGTTAGAACTTGTTTACACCTACAATACTTCAAATAAGCTAATGAGGAACCTGTGTACCAAGTTTCATAAAAGTTGGTACAGCCGTTCGGAATTGATGTTGGAACAAATATATACACATATATGCATAAGTAAGTTTTATATTCATGTTATTTGTAGATGCTATAATTTGATACAAAATTATGCGGAATAAATCAATATTTAAAAATTCGAAGGATTATAATTTAAAACAAAATGACTACATATTCCCAATACAAAATCTGATACTTAATTATTTGGCAAACAAAAATGATGTTTCAAGGAATCCTTGGAATTCGATAGTTTCCCTATTATAGTACTTGATTGATGTGCTGTAAACAGAATATTGCCTCTTTCAAGTATTCTACAATTTATAATTATTTACCAAAGCATTGAATAAAAGTATCAATCATAGCAGTTCAGAATAGCATATATATATATATATATATATATATAAATAGAAGGCTTGATTTTTTTATTTTAGTAAATTGCAAAGTGTTTAATTACTGTTGATGTTTTATTGTTTCAGATGACAATTATAGGGGTTAATGGACATAAAAAATTATGAAGAAGCAAGCAGGATTTGAAACCGTCTTTCATGCATTAAACTTTTTTTTCCAGAAATTTTATTTTTAACATTCCAAGAAAATTGATGTGTATTCCGAAATTGAGTTATCTCTCTGAAAATATTTCTTTAAAATTTAATTCACAACTTTCTAATCCAAATAAATCTCTTTTTTTATAATAAAGACCAGTCTCACTGTATCCTTATCTTCCACTCCAATCAAAAAGATAAAGGTAAATACTTTAACTTGTAAAAATGAAATGAATGAGAACCAGAAAATCGAAAATCTTACAAACAAAACAATTTATTTCTTTCCTTTGATTCTCGCGATGTTTTTCCCTCTTATCATATTTCTTTTCCATTCTTTGAATATTATGGATTAACCACATCTTATTACGAAATTTCGCGAATTTTTCTCCAAAAGTAAAAACGAACATCCAGAAGTGATTATTTTATATTTACTCAATCAATTCAGATGGACCCTTCTAAAATTCTTGTTCGTTTAATTTGTGTTCCTATCTGTGATTTTATGCATGACTTATAGAAATTCCCCAAAACTTTTATCCTTTTGAGCTTGAAAATAAAAAAAAGAATAACGAATTACTGCAGGCATTCTTTCTTATTCCTAAATTTTAAAAAACTTATTTTTCGATTTCTGCTATTATTACAGATATTGTTTTCAAAAATTAGAATTATTTGGAGGACGGCAGGGAATAGTTTTTTAACATTTCGCATTAAAATGACTGATCAGATCCATTTCTCTGCTCTGCAAAAGAAAGAACAGCTTTCACTTTAAATGAATGGAATTAAAAGGAAGTGGGGAATTTTATATATTCCCCAGATGAAAATTGCATCGAGTGATCCCATTAACCGGGAATACGCGAGCGGGGTGTTTCGAAACCCTACGCTCGAAAAAATTCATCTGCCGTCGCACCCCATAAACTAAAGTTGTTGGGTCGAATAATCTGCCTCCTAAGTCATGTTCTACACGTACCACACGAAAACGGCAACTTCTGAACATTTTCTTTTGTTTTATAGAGCGATTCGGGGTGTGCTGACACCCCGCTCGAGCTCTAATGTCACTATTTTTCTGTATGAAACCATGGTGTATTGAAGCCGTTCTAGAAAATATTTTCTTACTATGACTTATGATCAAGAAAGGAAAGCCTTCAGAAGTTGTCAGAGGAGGTTTCGTCGGATGAAGAGGGTATCGAAGAAGAAGAAGTAGTATATTCAGATAATTTAGTGATAATCCGTCTGAATCGGAGGAAGATTCTCTTCAGAAGAAGATGCGATCAAATCAATATTTTTATGGGAAACACTTCGACTTCAGAGACGCAAGGTAGCCCAAAATATTTCAAGACTTAAAAAAACCAGAAGAAATTACGTTCTACAACATGACGAAAAAAATAGTTGTTGTCAACGAAATTGGGGGATCGTATTCTATGGCCAGAATATCAAACCGGTGGCTTATGGTAATAGTTTTTACATTTTAAATTTTGCTGGAATAAATACAAGGATCTTGCTGTCGAGCAAATTCCCACTAAAAATAAGGACTAAAAAAAATCAAAAACGATTTGCGTGATATGTGAAAAATCATGTCTAAAGTATTGTGAAATATAGGTTATATCTACATATAACCTCTATTTCACAGTGCTTTAGACATGATTTTTCCCATATCACGCAAATCGAATTGCATACAATCTTATGATTCTGATCTCTGTATACTCTAATTATATTACTCATTATTCTTGTAAGCAGAACTGTATAATGGGGATTACAATCACATTTATAATTAAAAGAAACAGATTTCCAACATAAAATTCAGAGGAAAAAAGTTCTTCTGAAAATAAAAGGAATACCTTTAATTTATTTTCTGTTTATCCTTAATTCATCATTATATTTAAATTATGTTTTACATAAAAAATGTTGTAATTATCATAAATCGCATGACTAGTTAGAATTTTAAAAAATGTATTTCGTATTTATGCCATTAAGTTGTTTGAGCTGTGCTGACACCCCATGAACCTTCTCGTGTTACTTCTATAGCGCTTTTTATAACCGGGTAAATTAATAACATCATATTCAACCCGAAATATTCAATTTCATTAGTTGATTGAATAAAATTAGAACTAATTACACACTTTTATTTAACTTGAGTTGTCCCATGTTTGTAAAAATGGAATTTTGCAGTCTCTTCCTTTTTCTTAGATTTTTCAAGTTTTGTAGACTTGAAGTTTTGTTCACTTTGTCCGAATGAAAATACTCAACTGTAACATTGTTATAACTTAATCATCAGCTAATATATTAGTGTAATTAAATTGTGAATCCGTACTAGTAGCGCCACCTGGTAGTCAATCTAAGATAAAAAAAATGACAAATTCCGACATAGCTATAATCAAGAAATTAAAGTCGAAAAGTAGAAAAAAATTAAAATAAGAAATTCTACTCATTTGTAATTACATAATATTTACATATTATGTGTTTTTAAATTGTTTTCAATTTTTTTGTAATTATCAATATGCAATAGAAATGCACAAATTTTAAAATGCTGTATTTGATCTGTAGTTTTATTAATGAAAGAAAGGAATCTTAAATTTGCTGCTAAAAATCAAAATGAACATTTCATTTCAAAATAAAATGAGTGAAATTGCAATCTAGAATAACTTTATTTTAACTTTCTGCTTCAAACATCAAAATAAATGTTGATGATAAGGCTTGAACTGTATTTACTTACATATCATGACAATATTATGAAAACAGACTGATTTCGAAAAGAACGCTTAATACTGATAGTAATATTATGTGTTTCATTTGAAATTACTTAAAAAAATAGGATTATGAGAGTTATCTGGTCGTAAATTTATGTTACATTTAATACTAATGCCATATTAACAAAATATGATTGCATTTATTCTCAAACTTAATAAAAATTGATCCTCCAATATTCCAAAAACTTGTCAAAACTTTAGGGGTAGGTCAGGCATACAATAAGCATCCAAAACCACATACGAACATGGATGCGCAAACGCCATCTGGAGGCAGCAGATGGCATTTAAAATAATACACGGCAGGCCAAAATGCCGATGTATTTCTGATTCCTAATGGTTCTTTGCTGAAATTTTTATATAAGTTCCCCTATATATATCTGTCTTTGAAGTTATGAAAGAAATGTTACGAAACGTTCCGTACATGCGCAGTAAAGAAACATATTTACTACAAATTCTCATATTTCCTTTAATATTCAAAGCATTTACTTCAAATTTTAATTCAATGCCTCTCTAATATACTGTCGAGTATTCTGTAAGTAGCGGACAATTTGGTTGAAAGCTCTTCAAGTTATCAGCAAAAACCATGAAGAAAAATTTAGCGTTTTTTAAAGAAATCTTTATTTCTTCTCGATACTTTACTACGCCGATCCAAGTCGGTTACTGATCTTGGTATTACTTTTGACACTAGACTCGATTTTACCCAACATATTGATAACACTGTCTAAGGCCTACACTAAACTTGGCTTTATCAAACGTATTACCAGACATTTCTCCGGTAAGCTTGCTTTGAAGGTTTTGTTTTTCACTATTGTCCTTTCGGGTCTTGAGTACTGTTGTCTTGTCTGGGACCCTTACTGTAAAAATAAAATTAAAATTATTGAACAGGTACAAACTAGGTTTTTGCGTTACTTATTTTACCGAACAAATCACTATTATTTACAAGACTTTTTCTTATCTCATTTATGTAACATCTTTGGCACTCACAGTTTGAGGGTCCGACGTGATCTTCCTGGTCTTTTATTTTATCATAAGATAATTAATCATGCCATTGATTGCAGTGACATATTGAGTCGTATCACTTTTTCTGTGCCGACTAGAAATCTGAGGTAAGAGTTGATTATTTGTTAATGTATTTACCAGGTTTAATTACATACGTAATTTTTCTATTTATAAATTTTACAAGATTTTTAACAGGTACTCTGATGATCTTGATGTGTTTAATATGTCTTATGGTGTTTCTAAGACTGAATGTTTGCGGCTTTTGTGTTCTTGAAGTGTTTTTATTTTGTGTGCTTTTTAAAATCGTGTTGTGTTTGTAGTGATTTCTGTATCTATCTCTTGTTTTTATTAATCTGCATTTTACGGCTATTTTAGTGTTTGTTTCTATATCATGTACTCTGTAACTGGAGTTTATTCTGTAGTGTGCATTTTCTAAATAAATAAAAATATTCGAGCTATTTTTACGAAATTGAATAATTATTGTGCACATCTCAGAAGAGAAATGATTCAAGTTGTAAACATTTATCAGCTTTCTGTGAAGCGGGGTGAGACAAAATTCCTTTTCGAATTCATGAATTTCTGGTCGACCAAATAAATGTTCTATAATAATTATTATTTTAAAATTTATTAAATAATTGTTAATTAATAATAATTTATTTAATAATAATAATAAAACAGACGAAACTTCAATGTTACTTGTGAGTTAAAAACTATGCTGTATATGGTCGAAGTTCGAGGAGGTATTCGAAAAAAATGTACAAATTTCAAAAAGTGTAAACACAATTTTAGTCAAGGCTGTATAATTTTGAATACCATTTTCTAAATTTTCCTCAATTTTTTGGACATTCAGCTCTATATTATTCATACTCAATAGTAATGCATTCATCTGATTCTACAAATAATTCCTTAACAAAATCGTGGTCAGTTTATGCTACTATAAAGTTTAGCACATATAATAAGAAGTTAATAATTAGAGCAAAATACTTGCAAATGTTTTACAAAATCTGTTAAATTACAAATCTTTTAAGTACAAATCTTTTAAAAAATGATTAATTTTCTTTCATCAATTGTTCCAAAACAGAATATGAAAAATTTCTATAAATGAGATTTTTGAAGGTAATTCCTATCTACAAGAAGCTCTCCAGCATTTACCTACGTGGTGCATTTTTATCTTATTTGGAATAGTAATTTCGTAATTTACAATTAGCATGCTGTAATCTGAAAATCCCAACCTTAAAACATGATAATTTCAAATACTATGCATAAGAGAGTGAAATATATTGTAAGATAAATGTTCTAATCTGAAAGAAAATTATTAGGTAACACAAATTCCTTTAACGCAAAGACTTTATATTACATAAATATATCTATCACGTACTATATGAGTATATTTTTTCAAGTATAATGCAGTGTTTCATATAATAAATAAGGGTACAACCTACAATGACATTATATAAAGAGCGGGTGACATTTGCTTTTACCCAATTTAACATTAACCCAATTTAATCTGTTCATGAAAAACAGAAATTTTCTGCTCTTTCAATCTTTTAAAAATGCACAGACCATTCTAACTAATTTCCAAGCTGATTAAAAGCGTTATATTAAGAAAAGAAATAATTAACGAAGAAATCCATCACCACTACATCGCAAATCAACCTGCAGGGCCTTGAAATGCATGCACATCAAGTTATATACCCACATTCTGCAATGGATCGCATAAGCCGACTGGAAATTAATTCTCGTGTCGACGGATGTTGATAGAGCAATCTCATCTGTAGCGCTTCCTTCCAACAACGTTGTAAATAACTATCGCCGTTAAGTTGGCGTCAAGTATTCCGCTTTGGGAGTAATTTGCGTAGGATATCATTAGAAGTGAGGCATAACAACTGATGAGATTGAATTGCTTTCGTATTCTCTGAATACTTAAATAATATATTAAAATCCTTGGAAGATTTTTTTCATTTTCATATTTTAATCATACATTAAAGAAAAGGACATTCCGAGTTTATTTTAAAACATGTATTTCGATACATGCAATATTCTTCATCAGAAGCACTTTCTCATTCTCCAGTAATATGCTGCAACTTCAGAAAGCATAGAATGTAAGTGAATCTTATAAAGCAATAACAAGAAACACATACAGGCGAGAGGGATGCAAAACTCTCTAAACGTGTAGATATGACTGAAAAATGAAAGATATCAATTGCAAATTACTCGCAAAGTGAAGGATATGACCTTGAAAGAAATTACGAAGGGTCTATTTTAACTAGAAATTTTCGTAGAAGATGGTCTCGTAAATTGCGTTTGATTTCCTGACAAGATTGATCGATGATTTATTTTCTAACAAAAAAACTAAACTATATAATAATAAATATATAAGATATAAAATTGTCTTTATGAAGTGTGAAACGCGATTAAAAATGAATCGTATGTCGTGGTTATCAGCTTTTAAATATAATGTGGGATATTAATATATTTAATTTCAAATGATTAATTAATTGTCCAAATAATAAAATGACTTTTTTATTTTGATTGATATGGATAACAGAGTTTTATTTTCTGTGGAATAAAGGCACTGCTACAAAAGTAAGTTTCAATTTATCCAGGAAATGAGCAGTTGTTTTATGTCTAGCCAGGTAAGAAGAATATTTACATGGTCATAAAATTTCACTACTGAACAAAATACGGAGATTACGCCTGAATGCTGCTAGAAATAATGACTTTATGATGAGAATATACTGTTTCAAAGTTAGATGACTAATTAATTGGCTTGTTTCGTATACAATATTCACGAAAC
Source organism: Araneus ventricosus (assembly GCA_013235015.1). Classification (NCBI taxonomy): domain Eukaryota; kingdom Metazoa; phylum Arthropoda; class Arachnida; order Araneae; family Araneidae; genus Araneus; species Araneus ventricosus. The sequence continues at coordinate 47,304 of BGPR01003647.1, forward strand.
ATAACCTGAGGAAAAGTTTGCAATTGAACATGATACAAACAAGCATGGAATAAAGCACATATTATCATGAAATATCATAAAGCAACGAATATGAAATTAGAAAGAAAATTTTGAAGAGATGAATTGTCATAACTAATCGAATACGCCATTATTTCAAAGAACATTACAAACTATTGAAAAGGGGTTTAGAATAATTTTTGAGGAAATCTTAATGTATTTCGAATATTTATTTTCGAAAAAGAGAATTAAATGTATTAAACTGACTATATCTGTACTTTATACAAAAAATTATTTTCAAATAATATACTTAATCATAGCACTTAATTCTAAACATCTAATAAATATGACTTTTATTAATAATTGATTGCATTTTTTAAAGTTTTCCAAGAAACTACAACGATCGCAGGGAACTGTGTCGTACAGAAAATATTAGAGTCATGTACCATATCGTTTACCGTGTTTGAATCAAAGTCATTGCAATATTCCTCATCAGAAGCACTTTCTCATTCGCCAGTAATATGCTACAACTTCAGAAAGCATAGGATGTAAGTGAATCTTATAAAGCACTAACAAGAAACACATACAGGCGAGCGGGATGCAAAACTCTCTAAACGTGTAGATATGACTGAAAAATGAAAGTTATCAATTGCAAATTAGTCGCGAAGTGAAGGATATGACCTTGAAAGAAATTACGAAGGGTCTATTTCATTTATGAATGCAATAATGTAGAAAAAGAGGGTGATTAGTTTATTTTGATTAACGTCCTGTTTTGAAGTAACACGAAGACTAGTTTGGGACTGAATTTATGACACTGAACCGCGGTCAAATGACGAAGATGACACCTGAGCTGGCCCCCCCTTTCGAATTTTCCGCACCAAACCGGCGGGAAGGCGTTTTCCCCCTATGTATGGCTTGGTGTAGGTCCACATACACGGCGGATCTTCGATGGAACCGGTTTCGAACCTGGAAACATCCGGCCTCAAAGCCAACGACTTACCATAGGCCACTGCGTCCCAGAAAAAGCGGGTGAAATATAGGAGCTGGGGTTTTGAACACAACGCTCCCGTGCTCATGGGTTTAAGAACAACCCATTCACGTCTGTTCAATTAAAGAAATTTTAAGGAATAGTAAAGGCAATAAAAATAAATACATTAATATGCTTAAAATATGATTAATTAAATAGTTTTATTTTCCGATGGATTCGTTCTTTTTTTCTGCTTTATTTATAAAATATATAATCTCTAAGTTAATATTTCCCTTCTATAGCTCCACGAAAGCGCATTGTTAACTAGAAAATTTGGCAACACCTACATCACCTGAAGGATTGTGGACAATTGGTTTCGACATCCAGACATAAATAAAGAGTGAGATTTGGATTGGTCCTTCTTTCCGATGAGTTTAATAGGAATCTGAGAAGTGCTGTTAAATATTATCGAAACAGTGAAAGAAGACAGATCCAACGTGCAAACGAATCGTGAAGAAAATTTTGAAAGGCGTACAAGGAGAAATAATTTATTTCTAATTGCCTAGAGCGCTTGTTTTTATGTAGACGATCAGAGAGTGATGTTGATGTTTCTTGGGTCAATGACTGAAATCAGTGAATTCTGTGGGGTCAATTTTTGGAAGACTAAAAGAAATACTTTGATAAACATTAGAAGCACTGCCACGACGGCAGGGTTAGCTAGTGCAACGTTTATTGGCGTTATCGAGCTGCGCTGAAATGATGAAAGAGCTTTTACGCTCTGATTCACTCGAATTCCGTAATTATCGACTACATTTTCACGAATTCAGTGCTGCATTAGCTTTCACATCTATGAGCTCAGAAATAAGTGTTCGAACTTCAGTAGAACCTTATTGCATCAAAATTTATAGTCAAATATACTATTACATCTATAGGACAAATGTCGTTGCAGAAGTATGCTAACTATGTAAGATTAATCAGGACTTTTAAAATCTGACCCATTCGCCTTAAGTCTGGTGAGTAGTTCCTAAATAATTAATGAAAGCAGCAAAAACAATTATGTATCTATTCAAATTATACTTTAAAACCACGCATCGTAAAAGCACAAACTACACAACGTAAACACAGTTACTACGATAACAACAGCGCCCACAATCTCAGCTTTTTGAATGATACCGGAGGAAAAATGGCAGCTCCAAAGACCACACTTCAGCTCATTCTCCCACAGGCACCTATTCTTCACATAAACCATCAATTTTAGCCATTATATAAAAAAAACCAAGCCAGTTGTTACATCTATCTGACAAATACTCAATGCAGAAGTATCTAAGATTAAGCAAGATCATTAAAACCTACCGATTCGTCATAAGTCTGGCGAATAGCTCCAAAATAATTAATGAAAGCAGCAACAATAACCATTTATCTTCTAAAATGATAATTTAATGCCACACATCGTAAAAGCACAAACTACACGACGTAAACATAGCTACTATCATAACAATAACGCCCACAATCTCAGCTTTTTGAATCATACTGGAGAAAAAAGGCGCAGACTCCAAAGACTTCACCTTAGCTCATTCTTCCTTAGGCATTGAATCTTCAAATATACCATCAAGATTAGACAATATACAGTTCAAAATTATAAGAATGGACTATTAAAAATTCATCTTTTGTACATAAAATTTTAAAAACTTGATAACTTGCTATTTTAGTTTGATTTTCTAATACCTTATTTCATCATCCATAAATGAATATAAGTTTCGATTATTTCATGAAGTATCACCACTTCTTAGAAAGAATTATTGTTTTAAACTGTATATTCTAGCTGTTGAAAATTATTCGAACGCCTGATGGCGAAAGTTATATTTAAGTGAGTACGAATTGAATTCGTTTTTATTTTGGTAAATTTTAATAGATGAATTTATTTTATAATTTAATATTTTGGTCTAAGAAGCAGTCAAGCCAACAGTAATGCTCAAGAGCTAAAATACTTCTTCTGATCTTCACCACCGCATCAATGAAGATCGAAAGGATGGGGTACCATACGAAAACCTAGCAAAAAAAATTTGCAATGTTGGGTATCTACTCTCTGTGCAAGAATTATTAGAGAACAGGATCCTTCGGAAACAAGAGAGGGTGAGAGGGTCATCCTTCGGATGACCGAAAACAAGTGCAAGAGAAGACTATGAATTTAAGGTTTGCACAGAAAAGGAACGATATATCGCTAAGAGAGATTATGAAAAACTTGTAATTGAATGTTTCAGCTCTTACAGTTTGCCTTATAATCAAAAACTCAGGGTTGATAAGCTGTATACAAATAGTAAGACGATGCAATCTCAATGCATCTCAAAACAAAACATTGCAATGCGCTTGACCTTTTCAAAGAGCATATTTCGAAGGTTTCACAATTCTGGGACAGTCTTTTATTGTCATGCTAAAGCAAATATATTTTTTTTTGGATATAAAAAATTTAAAATGTGCGGGGACTATCAATGTAGGGCTCTTAAAATTATGATTAGTGACTCTTTGATCTGACGCTTTAGTTCCTCAAAGAAACAATAAAGCTTTTATACACACTGAGCTTAGAGAAATATCCAAGAATTCAACGTATGCAAAAGGCACTGAAAAATATTCATTCACGCTCATTAAAATTCATGTCAGGGAGATACTTTCAGTTGAATAAAGGAATAGAAAACTAGTGTATTTTTATTATCCAAATAAAAGTCGAGAAAATATCAGTTCTAGTTCAAATATTTAAACAGGGAAAATATTTGTGTTCCCTTTCATACTAAATTCAATACGATACCTGAATTTATTCTGCTATTACTAACAGAAGCCTAATTCTATAGAACAGTACTATTTGATGAAATTGTGAAATGCGACTACCTTATCCTTTGGTAACGAGTTTCCGCGTCAAACCAAGTGATGAGCGAGAGTCACCTTTGGAGTGCAAAGTGGTAAAAGGCCACTATATACTTTGCATTTGATATCTTTAAGAAACTCGTTACGACCTAGAAAAGAACAATTAATACAGAAAATTTAATAAAGGCTTTATCAGAATACTGAAAAGGAAAAATAAAGTTAACAAAACAGTAATCACAAATGTGTGAGAAGCAGGTAGAAAAGCTGTAAGTAAACTGGAATTGAAATAACACACAAAAATGTTTTTTTTAATTTTCATACTAGGGATGGCCAAAAAATATCGGGACGTGTCTCAGCTATGAAAACTAAAACATGCAAAGTGAAGATGCTTGGTAGACGTCTCTCAGGCAACAGCAGAATGTTCAAGGTCGTAGTTTCCACCACTTCTGTTCAGTAGAGGTTTAAAAAACATATTGGCTGTGCTGTAATCGCATTTTTATGGTAGAAAAAGTTGAGCTCAAATTCTGAATGAAATTTTGCCAAACGCTTGGCGATACTTATAATGGCAGTTATAAAAAGTTGAAGAAAGTTGATGGGGAAGGTTATGAGAGCTACGCCAGACTTTGCGAGCTGTTCAAAAGTTTCCAACATGGTCGCCAAAGCAACGAAAAGAATGACATCCAAAAGTTCCATAAATGTCAAAAAAAAATTTAGTGTATGCATTCAGCTGAGTGTGAAAATTGTCGAATCACTGTGCTTGAGTTATCTGAAGAGAACAGTTTCATTTACGGTTCGGTTCAGTCCATTCTGACTGAAGATTTGTGTATGTGAGACGTGTATTCGCCAATTTTTTGCTAAAACTTCTCACTACAAACCAAACAGGAGACCGAATTTTAGCTAGATTCGATTTCCTTGAATGTGTAAAAAGGAGGAAAACGTTTTGAAAATGATTGTAGACGGGGAAGAATCTCTTATTTCTATGATTCAAGAAGATCGAAAGAAATTTTTAACTCAACTTTCTCCGCCAGAATAAATTCGACGTGAATTCGTGAAATAATAGCATTATAAGTTTCTTTTTATCTAAATTTAAATTAGAAGCAGATAATCGTTTAAAAATATTAAAATTTTCTTGAAGTTTCACGTGTGTATTATTCGCATTTTTTAAAAGTCTTTCATCCTAAGTTTGTTAAACAAGTTGGAGGAAGGTTAGCCCTTCTTCTATACCTGACAAACCTAGACGTGATGCAGTTGCAGCCTTCCGTCTGACCACTGGACACGATTGCCTTGCCGCCCATCTGCACCGCTGAGGCATTTTTACAGAACCTTTTTGCCCACTATGCGATTCTGGAGAAGTATTGGAAATGGACCACTTTCTCGGATGTGGGGCTCTTCAAGGACTTTCGGAGGTGTCGAGATATTAGGAAGCGAGAGCGGTCTTGGGGCAATGACTTCGGTCTTCTCTTTTTGTTACACGTTCTTTCGTAACCTTTTTGCCTTGCCATTAGAAATAAAAAAAGTTTGTTAAACAAATTTCTCTAATACAGAATATATATTCATGTACTGGAAATGCTATAAATTTAAAAAAAATAAAACTCATGTCCGATTTTTCATCTTTCAAAAAATGAGTTTCTAAAGGATATAACACAATAACTCTTTCACTGAATTGTAAGTAAACACAACTGCAGAGCTAGTTATATTTGATTGCAAATTGTGCATGAAATCAGAAAAAGAAACTAAAGACAAGATGTAAATAAATCTATGAAACTTCAAAGAAATTACTGCTTATCGACAAAAGAAAGCAGCTTTTGAAGATATGGTTAACAAAATGCTTACTGAAAAATTTTTCCCTTATATCAAAGAATTATTACGATACACATTATTTATATTTCACGTTATTTTCTAAAACTGTTTAATCTATTTCAGTTTCTTAAACAAGCTGAGTTTTAAAATTTTAATGGCGTTCTCAATTCAGAAACCTCAACGTTCAAAACTTATCCTTTAAGCTTGGCATGAAATTAAGAAAGAGAACATCCAATTATGAAAAAAATAATTAAGCCTGAATAATTTAATGATTTTGATGCTTATTTAAGCAATGAAAAATTCTTTGATCACACCATACTTAAAAGAGAATGTGTTTCAAAACCGTAACGATTCCTTTGATTTTATAAATCGCTGCTATAACAGAAGATAAAAAAAAATCACTGTCAAGAGAAGACACATAATGTCAGATATGTAAAAAAGAAATCCCTTTTATTTTTCGCATCTTGTCACCTAAATGGATAAAATATCTGTCGCTTAATTTTTGAAGAAAAGGTTTATTAAAGTAATCAGCCGAAGTACGCATTATAAAAAACCATGCGAGAAAGTTTTGAAAGGCTTTAATTTTCCTTGACGAAAAAATACTCTTAACTAATGAATACGTATTTATTTAATGAATAATGGAAATTTCCTCTTTCGCACATAAATAAAAATGGCTGTGATAGCTTAGAAAATTTAATATTAACATCTATTGATTTAATCGTTAGTCATTATATATATATATATATATATATATATATATAAATAAAACAATTTTTTAGAAAATCTAAAAATTTAAATATTACACAAAAACAAGAAAAATTATAATTAGAGAATAAAGCTATTTCTGCAATATCTCTAAACATAAAAGAAATAAAAAACAAAATATCAAAGACATACAAGTAACAAAGGCAAAAAAAATGAAATCTCCAACTGTACTGAAAATTTGGCTCTTTGGATAGTTTAGATCATAAAATATTCAAATTAGGAACTAACACTATATACTGTTGTGATAGCATGTGGAAGGTTGTGTAGTAGGGTGGTGAGAAAAATTGAAAATCGTGAATTTGGAATGCCTATATGATAAATTTGCCTATTGCAAATCCTATTTTTAACTCAAAATTTCAGATAAATCAAATTAAATTTTTGGCTGCCCAAATAAATTTAATATTCAGTTATTTCACATAATTTGTCACAAAATTAGCATAAACACGTTCATAAATTATAATGGAAAAACACATTCATAATATAATTGTTATTTCGAACATGAGTGCTTGAAGTTAAGAGTGGTTAAAATTAAACTATTAGCGAAATCAAAAATTTTACGGATCTAAAGGCCGTTTGAAGGATTTTAATTGGATTTATTCCCATTTTCCACAAGATATTGCAAGAAATATTCATGATCTTCCGATCTTCTGAATGCAGCAAAATACCATGAAGATATCATGGCAATATTATAGAGCATCTTGTGCTAATAGTGTTGGCGTAAAAGCAAGCAAAATACTTGGGGAAAAGTTTGAAACGCCAAGACAAGGTTTCATAAAAAGTCAAAGCTTTCAGTTGCAAGACAGTGAAGAAAAAACAGGCAATAAACTTTCTCTTTCTGGTATGGGACACATTTTGAATATTTCAAGCTCATTTGATGAGTATTGAGTATAAATCAAGATTCTCTTTCAACTTCGAAAACGAGAACTACACTCCAAATGCACCACAGGTTTGCGACAGAAATGGTGTTTCTTATAGATCAGAAGCAATTCTTATAAATGCAACTTTAAAAGATATAGAGATAATTAACAAAGACGATTCATCTAACGAAATCAGAAGGAAAAGGATAAAAACCTGCATTGGCTTGGAAATGGAAAATGAGGGAAAACACTCTTCAGGACTATTGCATATACTTTGAAGGCGGATAAGATAAGAGTTTATGGTGAAGGAAGGAGAAAGGTAGCTAGAAAGACCATACCAGAAGAGGATGTTCTAATTTCAGAACAACGATCGATATATCTACCACTCCACGTAACAGGAAAACAGGAATATTAAATTTTTTAGAGAAAACGGTTAATCTAATTTGTAAGATGTTTTCCATAGATTTTTTGGAGCAGTGATTAATACCGGTTTGAAAAATGTATCATGAGACAACTAAATCTTTCTATAGGATGTCTTCTGCAGTGATTTATTTTTACCCGTAAATTAATTATTATATCATCTATTGCAACATGTCAAAAGAAAAACTATTGGACCAAAAGAGTACGGTGGAGAAATCCTCATAAAGGTTAGAATCTTTCGAAAAGATGCATGTAATAATCTTCAAAAGGGTAGAAGTAACTTTGCTTGATGTTTACCTTGATCAACTTTGTTCAGATTAACGAAATAATTACAAAATGTGTACTGGAATTTCATAAGAAAATATTTTATTAAGCTTGCCACGAAATGATCCAGGAAAAAGGAGTCCTTCCAGTTAGTTAATGACATCGAATGTTATTTTTGTAGTTATATTATTCATCGGGGAACATATCAGAGTATATTCATGTGCATGGTTTGATATTAGAGCTCGGTCATCTTGTCTGTATGGGAATTAACGCTTTCAAAGCAGAATAAAATTAGAGTTATTAGGCATAATAAATCTAATTAGGCATACTACATAATAAATCTAATTAGGCATACTACATAATAAATCTAATTAGGCATACTACATAATAAATCTAATTAGGTATACTAGAAATAAAGCAACCTGAACAGAATATTTCTCAACCAAAAATATTTTTTGGCACTGTTTGGCGACAGCCAAATGCCTGTGCGACAATTGGGCCTTCGTATTAAAATGTAGACAAATATTTAAAGTAGAATGACCTGTTCGTGAATTTTAAATGCATACGTTAAATATCAAGGTAGATGATTATATAGATCTAATTAAAAGACATTCAGTTTACACTTACTTCAAAAAGAGTCCATCATCCACTTAGAATGCTGTTTTGGACATTCCTGACGAAATTGGTATTTTTCGATTCCCATGCCATTCATGGCAGTAATTCACGAGATGGATTCATAAAATCAAAAATAGCATCCAGAATGGCATTACCCAAATTTAAAACGAAAAGCCAGTATCTTCAAGTTATATAATGCAATTATACTAAATATTAGTTGAGAAAAACAAAGGTGGAAAGGTGATGAAACTATATATGCAGACACTTCCGTGTAGTGGAGGGGATTTCTCCGAATTTTTTTTTCTTTTATGTCTTTTAACTGATTTAGATTCCCTTTCAATGTTCCAGATATATTTGAACACCTTTAAAATAATTTATTTTTAACAATATGCATTGCTATAATGACCTATAATTTTTGATATTCCATTTCTTATTTTTGGATTCATTTCATTTTATTCACTCTGAAATATGAGCATCAGAAATTCAGAATATAAGTTATTGCTGCATGCCCAATATTACTAACCCTAACCACTGCAAAAATTTTGCTTAATTTTTTCAATTTTCAATAATTGCGAATACTCATTTTAGAAACCCACTTTTAAAATATCTTTAATTACACGAGCAAATGGCGAATTTGTGTTTGTTGCAAATTCTATAATTTATTTTCTGTAAAAAACATTTTTTTCAAGCTAGCGAAGCGTCCCTAATACAATTGTAAAACAGAAAGTTATACTTCTCTTATGATAATAGGAAAATGATTATTGAAATTATATTAAAAGTAATGCATAAACAATAAATGTGTTTAACTAAAAATAAACTTAAATTGATTATATATTTATATTTCTTTCATTTACATTTATATAAATTTTTTATTCCAGGATTCCTGTATAAATTTTCTGGCACAAAAATTCAAGGAAGTAGATAATAGTGTAAATATAAGGGAGTAGCAGAACTTATAAAATTCAGCTAACACTTCCACCCTTCAAATATTATCGAAATTCTTGTTAGCAAGATAAATATACCGCAATATTTTAACGAATTCTTTCTCTCACAGCAACCTAGATTAAGAATTTTTCCCAGATGCGAAATATTTTGTTTCAAAATGTTTCAAATAAAGAAAGGTTCCTGTTGTTCATAATTAATAATAAACTAATAAGAATCCTTCACACTCAAATAGAGGAAAAATATAGAATGAATTTCATAAAATCCAAACATTAATTTTAATTTTAAAAAAGTACTTGAAATTGACATAATTGCGGTAGAAATTTCTTAAACGCATTTATGATTCAGTCAACCAATAGAATTCACATATTTCAATTTGTTATCAAAAATGTACTACCAAAACTATTATAAATCCGTTAGGGTAAAATCATTATAATTTATATATCGCATTCAATGTATTTTTAATAAATGTTTCTTCTGATAAATAACTTCAGAAAAAGTTTAATTTTTAAGAAAAGAGTTTACTTTGAAAGTGTCTAAAATTAATAAATAATAAAAATGTTTTAATACATCTACGTGTATCGCAATCATTATGAGACACACTTTATACCAAAAATGAATATTCCGTTTTAAACACATACATTTCTTAAAGATATAAAATAAATATATTTCCTGTGTATTGTATGCATCAGGGTTTCTTCCAGATTCAAAAGATTAGCATTCATGTTTACTTTGAATTTTTATTTCAAGTGGAGAGAATGCAATTCGTGTTTTCCGAAATTTTGGGTAAGGGAAAAAATATTCCTCCAGGAAGCAATATTCTATAAGGAATCTTGAAGTAATGTATTATTCATCAATACTATCATACAAGGAAAAAGCATAAAACTGTTGCTTTCTCGGTCTTTATAAATATTGCTAGCTTTCTAACATTTTTTTTTAGAATCATTATTTTGTGTAAGGAAAGCACTTCTTCTCTCCTCATTGTAGTCCGTGACCAGTAAAAACAGCCCACTACATTCGAGCTCCGATAAAATAACAAGGACAAGAAATGACTTACTGACGGTAATATTATTATTAACTCTTTTATAATGACTGACAATAATTATGTAAAAGATATAAAAATTCTCGTACATCGTATAAAATAATAAGTTCTTCAATGTTATTCAGAAATTGATTTTGTACTATTTTGTCAAGGCTATTTTGTCTTGGGTTATTTTGTTCAGTCTGTTTTGCTGGGGGTCGTCTGGCGTGGGCTATTTCAAGGGGTGTCATTTAAGTTAAAAAAGGAATAAAGTAGGGTGGGTCGAAAAGAATCTATTTTTCGAGTATCAAATTCTAATAGGGCGCAAAAGCTGTGTATTATCATGCTAATCAACCGAACAATATTTTTAAAAAATTTATTTTTAATCTTAAAATCGCGCAAAGAGCCAAAAGTGTGGAAAATAATGACTAAAACCAACAATATTTAACTCTACGTTAAATTTGTGCAGGCTGCAGATTTTGGTTTCTAATAGCGTCTAAGTACTTCATTTTTTTGCCTAATGACAGAAAAAATTTATTCAGAAACCTTGTACTACATTTTGAGTTCGCGCAAAAGGCCAAAAGGTTTAGAGTTTAAGTGAAAAATGGAGTTTTTTACAGTTTAATAAACACATTCATTGTAGTATTTTAAATTATTTAATGTTATCTCTCTATGCTGAGGACCGTATTTGACGGAAATATATCTTTTAATGGCAAACCAGAAAGGAGCATATGTCTTCATAATGTAATTAACAAGTATATTGAGTTCGGTTGTACGGCTTGTTTGGGAAATGAGCATGCTTAAGACCCGGTTTGCACATGTCAGCCATAAGGGGTGACGGAGAGGTCCAGGATCTTACGGCCAGATCTGGAGCGCATTATCCCGTCTGAATTGCTCTTAAAATATCCAGAAGGTACTGTTCATTTTTACTAAGATCGGTTTTATTTATATTGATTTCATCTCCCTCGAAATTTATAATGGACAATTTCTCACAATTAGTCAGTTGTTTGCCTATTTTCCCAGAAAATGACGCTGGTCCCGGCGTCTCTCCCTCCAGATATTGAAATAAATGTTTGAATGGCAGCTTATTGAAGTGAAGTAAGCATATGAAGCTCTGAAGCGGGCGCTGAATTTTAAGCTCTATGTTGCGGATAACATCATTTTTCCATTCTTAGTTTGTTGCTGTGCCATCACATCCAATTTATTCCAGTTCATTAATGTCAACATCATTATACTTAAGATAGCATTTGGTTACATCAGTACCGTTTCAACTTGCTAGTTGATAAAAACCGATATATTTCCCACCAGGCTCAAGTTCTAATTACCCCATCAGGTGGGGGTCAATCTTAAAGTTTTATTCAAAAGATATCCTTTCGTTTTGTAAAATTTGCTTAATTCTATCTCACCTCTTTCGTTTATTTACAAAGTGTTTTACTCTGTTTAATATTCATTGTACTTTAAATATTCTGTTTCATTGAAAACTGTTGTTAGCCATGTTGTGTCCATAAAGTTGTTTTTTAACCCAGACAATGAGGCGCCACAAGGAGCCAAGACTAAACATCTAAGAATAGACTGGGTTCCTTGCCCTTATTGGTCGAAATCTTGTTGCCTCTCATTCCTCTTAAAATTATACCACCTACTTAATGAAATAGTTTTTAAACACAAAACAAGTGACTTGGTGTTTTTCAATTGCTCAATATACTCTAAATCTGGTAACTTTTTATTAATTTTCAGTTTTAATAAACATGATTAGGCTGATGCCAACTTTTCTTGGCTGGCGTCACCCTTTTCTTATCAGCTTTCACTTCCAACTCTCCTGTACCATAGGATTAACACGGTCCGGTGAACGGAAAAAAAATTATAGACACAAATTTATAAGTCCTGGGGCTTCCAGATTTGGCATACAGGTTCCTCTTTTTTTACTTCATCTTTAAAATAAAATATAAAGCTATTTAATAAATAAATCTGGCAACGGTTTCCAGTTCAAAGCAGCCGCCAATGTTAATCCTATGGCAACCCTCTCTCCTTATATCTCAGGTTCTTTCCAACCGGGGATCACCAAAATTTGGCTCATCACTTCACAACTTCAATAACTCTCATCTAAAAAAATTTCAAAGTTTTTGCCCTCTTTCCTTCCCCCTTTCAATTCACACCTGTACCATGGTATTCATAATGGCTTGTTCAACTTTTGTTATTATCATTCGTTAAAATTAACATAATCCATTCATTATTGGTCATTAAGAAGCTCTCACCCTCTTCTTTTTACTTGATTTATCATTAGTTCTCCCCCCTTTCACTACTAAACTCTTAAGCCACCAAAACAGTGTTATAACTTCGCATCTATTTGAGCTAGAGTTCTCAAACTTTGACCATAATCCAAATAGTTGATCTTATATTATATTTAAAAGTTTTTTCTAAATAATAATACAAAAATCTTTCACTGGGGCATGGAATGCACATGGTTGGGGGCAACTACCCTGACCATCTCTCTTTGCTGAATTGTATTATTATTTCTTTAAAAGAATAATACTCTACACTCCCTACTATAATGCCAACAAGGAGAAACAATAGGCCGTTCTATAGAATTCGGGCCTACAATACTCGGTCTAATTGGAACAATCGTCGACAATACAATTCCCTAGTCAGAAGATTGCACAGAAGTTTGAGGTCGCATTCTTCGAATCAAGTCCCATGTCCCTGGAGAGAAGCGTCAGTCTCAAAGTGTTCATTCAACAAATTATAATTAATTGATAATTATTCTAACTCAAATGACTTTTCCACTTCAGCTCCAACAGAACTTCTCAACTGAACTCAAAATCTTCTGGGGATCCTAACAACCCAACTGACACCAACAAATCATCAGAAAATACTTCTTCATCAATTAACACGGCTTCGCATCATAGCTCCATCAATTTACAAATTGAATCAACATCCTTAACATCAACTCCAAAAGCAGTTTCTTCTACAATCTTGAATCCAAAATCAATTCTTCCACATATGTCACTGGATAAAATCTCTCTATCTTCAGAAAAAGAGGTGTCTGTAACAACTGCACTCTCCCAACTGCGACCTATCCCGGTTTCTAAAAATTTTGATTCCGACAAGTATTTCATTATTGCCCACGAATCAACAAGTCAAAAATATAATTCTTTTAATCCCTCGCAGACTGCACTGAGGGGCATTTATTCGATTTCTGCCTCCTTAAGTGGACCAGAAAGGCACGATTTCATTGAAACACTCAATAGTCGTGAAAGACAAGCATTGTATAATAGTCTCAAGTCTTCTCCCCCGATTCGAACAGGGAGGATGAATTTCTTCCTAAAACTCAAGAGACCTCGTCTCCTCTACTGCAACCATCATTAAAACGAATTAAAAAAGCATCATCTAAAGAGCAAAGGCACTATGTATCACAATTAGAGCTTAATACACTTTGTGCAAAACCCAAGACGATCATAAATCATAAAGAAAAAGTTATCTTCAAATTTCCATGTCAAAAAAGAGACGAAGATCTCTCAATTCTAGAACAAATAGAAAATAACTTTAGCCAACATGTAAACCAGCCATCAGTCTCTTTTAAATTAACACAGACTGAGCATAAAAAGTTCTCAAAAAATAGACACAAACAAGTCCTAAGGATTTTGTTCCGACACAAGATTCATGTGCGCATACCCTGGTAAATCAGATTGAACCAAAAGTTTCAAATGAACATTCCTCGGTTAATCAGCTTAAATCAGAAGCTCCTATTGAGTTTTTTCCTGACAACCAGTTAAAATCACCAGCTCCTCTGTTGGTTTTTCCAAAGGAATCTCCACAGGCAATTGACACGAGTCTTTAGGTCCAAAATCTGCTGATTGATGTAATTCCTTCAGAAGATTTCAAATTGGATAAAGTCAAAGCTGCAAAAAATAGCAGTTATTAGTGTCCATCCAGAATGAAGAAGAGCGTTTGAAACTTATCAATGCCAACTCCAATAATTATTGGAGATGTTTGTCTAATAATTATTGGAGATAAAGTTTTGTGTTGAGGTTCTTGCTTAGGTCCAGATTATAATCAGGACCTCAACACAAAACTTTCGACAAGGACATCAAATAAAAGGCATCCATGCGTAATAATTTATAACATTCCAAATTCTATTTAGGAGGAGGAACTTAACAAAGCGATTTAAATTCAAACTGACATAACCACCACCCTTAAGACACGATTCAAATTCACTGGCAGAAATAAAACAACCACAAACTGGGTTTTGTAGACCCCTTCACGAGAATTCTTCATCTTAAAGAACAAAAAATCACTGACTATCTCATGGTCATCTTTTCTATTACGAGAGTTTTATCACATCAAAAGATGGAAATTTTTCTAAGTTATGGTCATACGACAAAAGACTGCCAGATGTCACATCCAATTTCAAGTACTTATGCAGATCCACATATGTCTTCCTGTTGTCATAATTTTCATAATTTCTGCATTAGGTGCATAACAGCAATTACTATTATGGCTCAACTGTTACAACAAATCATTCAACATGAGACAAACGACGCCCTTCTTTTTAGCAGAGGTTAAAAGATATGAAAATACCAGAGATTATCAATAGTATGTTTTCTTATTACAGTAACACACTTATATATACCTTTCAGTTTTGCAATGCTTTTGTATTTGTGTTTACCGTTGACAATATTTGAATGTTAACTGTAGAATGAAGGAATTTCTTGGTACTAGACTTCAATTGTAATATTAAGCAACAGAAATATGCAGCAATTTATACAACTTTCAGTAATATTTATGTAGCAACATTGATTTCTGTGTATTTGCAATTACGTTTGCTAGTTTTTGGACGTATTGCTCATTTATATATTAATCAACAGTTGTACTAATATTTTTTGGTGATAGTATAAAGTGGTATTCACTTCTTTCAGTAAAACAAAGTTTGTTTCATTCCAATTCATAAAGCGTTCTTTGTGACCCAATAAGATAAAAATATTCTTGTGTCAATCAAACACGATCAATCAAGCACAAAACAATCAAAACTAAAAAGCAATCAGTCTAGTTTTGTTACGGTTTTTAAAAGAAAAATATTTCAACTATTTAGTAATATTCTATAATAGACCATTTTGTCATAACATTAATAATGATATCATTTCCTCTGTGTAATATATAATATTTTACGCCCTAGAAAGTATTTAACAAATTCAAATCAAACAAGGAAGTCTTCGAATTCGTAATGGAGAAACAACTGTTAAACACTTATGTAATATCTAGTACTAGCCATCATTGCATTGTATTTTTATTGTGTTACTTGTTTCTATTAAGATTTTTACAAAATGTTGAACAACTTGATATCAAAAAAATATACATCTTCGACTCTGTCATAAATATGCAATTGTTATGTACTAGCTAAATATTATGTATTTATTTTCTCTTTTTTTGAGCCTCAATAAAGGTCCACATATAGCTTACCCAACAGACAGGCATCCGTTCTTGCTCTGAGTTCCGGGGCTGTAGTGCAAAGGTTCACGCATAACCCGAATGTGAGCTAAAGCGAGATAAGGAGAGAGAAACAGAAGACATGACAAGTTATATGACAAACTATGGATCGGGTAATGATAACAAAGGGAATATATTTTGATGGTAGAAAAGATAATACTATACTATACTAATACTATACTATAATCAAGAAAAAATAAGAAATGAAATATACCGAAGAATAAGGAAAGAGGTGGACAATACGTCGGTCACGTAAAACCAGCAAGTTAAAGCGGTACTGATAGAGCCAATTGCATTCTTAAGTACCTGGAATATAATGATGTTGTCATTAATGAACTTAAATAAATTGGATGTGATGGTACAGCAATAAGCTAAGAATTAGAAATGGTGTTATCCGCAACATAGAGTTTAAAACTCAGCGCCTGCTGCAGAGCTTCATATGCTTACTTCACTTCAATGAGGTACCATTCAAACATTTATTTGAATATTTGGAGGGAGAGACGATGGAACCAGCGTCATTTTCTGGGAAAATAGGGAAACAACTGACTAATTGTGAGAAATTGTCCATTATAAATTACGAAGCAATTGAATTAGGTGAAATATAATTGAATTAGGTCAATATAAATAAAACCGATCTTAGTAAAGATGAACAGTATAGTAAAACCTATTTAAAACGGACACTGTAAGAAACGGAATCCTGTCTTAAGCGGAAAAAATATTTGGTCCCGTCGAAAAATATAGAAAGATCCATATTACATTCCCTCCATAAAACGGAACTTGTCTAACGTGGAAACGGACAGAATTTCAAAGAACAATTCACAAAATTTCATTGTTAGAAAACCTGTTCTAACGGGAAAAAAACTGACGTGAATTTAACTGAAAATGTTTGCATCGAAAATTATACATCAACCGAAGGTATAGATGCAAGTAATCTGCAGATTTTGTTGAACAAGGGCCAAGTTTCCGATATGAGTGCAAAAGAATTTATATCAATCGACGATGATATTTTAACAGAGGTTCCTATTGATAATGTGAATGACATAATTCAAAGGCATACGAACAAAGATAGCAGTCATGATAATGAATGTAAAATAAATCAAAGCATTTCCAATAAAGAACAACTCGCCATTAAATCATATGGATTCTTTTTAGATACAGTACCTGAATGTGAAAAGTTTGCAATAAGTCAAGGAGATGCTGAAATATTTGAACTTCTGAAGAATACTAAAATATTAACGCAGCGAAGAATTATTCATAAAAAGATATGTGCAGGAAACAATGCTGGGTTATTTTAAAATGTAGATTTAGCAAATAAACTTACTTTCCTTAAATTTGTAGCTTTTGAGTAAAGATAATCATTTTCTTAGAGTAAGTAATGGCTATAGTATTTATTTCTATTTAGTGTCTAAAAACAATTATTAAAATAAAATGCTTATAAACATTTAACTTTTATGTGTTTCATAATTTTTTTGTTATTGTGTAATTTTAAAATTTAACTGAATCTTAATTTCAAAATGTGACACTTATTAAAACGTAATTATCGTAATATTTATGGTATCTTGTTAATCTTAGAATATAATTTTTTATTACAATCGATTTAATTTAAATAATGATTAGATACATTTTAAATACTACTATATATTCCTATACTAATGAACCCTGTATGAAACGGAAAATTTTTATAGTCCTTTAAATTCCGTTTAGAACAGGTTTTACTGTACCTTCTGAATATTTTAAGAGCAATTCAGACAGGGCAATGAGTTCCACATCTGGCCGTGAGACCCTGGACCTCTCAGT
This sequence comes from Araneus ventricosus, assembly GCA_013235015.1. Lineage (NCBI taxonomy): Eukaryota > Metazoa > Arthropoda > Arachnida > Araneae > Araneidae > Araneus > Araneus ventricosus. The sequence continues at coordinate 65,089 of BGPR01003647.1, forward strand.
CACCCCTTATGCCTGACATGTGGAAACCGGGTCTTAAACTTGCTCATTTCCCAAACAAGCCATACAACCGAACTCAATATACTTGTTTACTACATTATGAAGACATATGCTCCTTTCTGGTTTGCCATTAAAACATATCCGTCCGTGAAATACGGTCCTCAGCACAGAGAGATTACATTAAATAATTTAAAATATCACAATGAAAGTATTTTTAAATTGTGAAAACCTCCATTTTTCACCAAAACTTTAAAGCTTTGTGCCTTTTGCACTAACTCAAAATTTAGTGCATGGTATTTAAATATAACTGATCTGTGATCAGGCAATTAAAATGAAGTACTTAGACGCTATGAGAAACCAAAATCTATAGCCTGTGAAATTTTAGCGTAGAGTTAAATATTGTTGTTTTTAGTCATTGTTTCCAAACTTTAGGATCTTTTCACGAACTGTAAAAGTAGCTGAACCTTATACTGATTAAAATTATAAATTTTCATATTTTTGCTTTGATTAGCGTGGTAATACACAACTTTTAAGCCCTATTAGAATTTGATACAAAAAAATTCGATTTTTCCCCACCCACTCTATTATACAGATAACTTAAAATAAATTTCGTAGTGTGAAAATTTATTATGTAACCGAAAGAAATAACTAATTTGAAATTAATCAGCATTACCTCTCTATTTATGCAACGGATCCTTGAATTATTTACGCAACAGGTTATTGACCTACAATTCGAAACGGGTCTCATAACATAGGTTTAAATTAACTCTCTTGTCCAGTGATGTTGATAGAGGAATCTCATCCACAGTGTTTCCCTCGACAGACATTGCAAATGACTATCGCCGTAAAATTGACGTCAGGCATCTCGCTTTGGGAGCGATTTGCGTGGGATGTATTTGTAAGTGATGCAGAATAACTAATGAGGATGTGTTGGTTACGATATCCTTTGTGCGTCTAAATATTACATTCTTAAAATCGAAATTCTACCTTACATTAAGCATTCTCATTTTTTACAAATTCAGAAAGGTGTTTCAATAAAAGATTTAAAATTTTAATCAAGGACAATTAAAGGACTTTCGTACATTCTTGTTGCATTTTCGTTCAATCAACAGACACAAATCATTATTTATTTTTCATTCTTAGTTATGTACTAAATTCACATGATAACACGGTTAAAAAACTATTATTATTATTTATTTATTTTTAAATTAAGCCTTTATAAAATGCTCTTTCTCATATAATTTTTAATATTTTTCCCCAAATTTTTTTTAAAGGGACCTCTCAATGTACTTAACACAAATAGGGATCGGATGTTTCATATCTACATTAGTTTCTGAGAAAAAAACATTTGTTCAAAACTTTGTGAAAATTTTTGGAGAATATCAAAATTTTACACTTTGTATATTTTTAAAACATTTTCTAGTCAAACCCTTTACAAATCCATCCCTAATTCTATTAAGAATGCATTTCTGAGTGCACAGAAAAAATTCAAGTAATTAAAATAAAAATAGATTGACTTTTAGCATTTTGTAGCAGACACAATTTTGGAAAAATGCAAACGGAGAAGAGCAGCTTTAAAGATTTCAACACAATAAAATTGTACTAAAACAACTTATATAAGCAAATTTTTTTCAGAGAAATAATCTGACATTTTCAAGTCCTAAGGTATCAATTTTATTTTTATATATTATTACCATAATTATTATTGAGCATCATCATATATAGGAATAATTAAGAACATTTCACTTTTTAAAATTTTTTTAGTCAAATATTTAATAAATGATCTGCAGTACCATTTATCAAATATCTATTATAACAGAGTAAAAATTTAAAACCATTTTATTGAAATTTTATTAACAGTGAGAAATTCAAACAAACAGAGAAGCGGAAACAGTAATGATGATGATGATTCAAATATGCTTAATAAATAATAAGAAGCGAAAGTAGTAAAACAGTAAACAAAGAAACAATAAACACTTACTGTTTGAAACAAATATCGTGCTTTGCTTTCATGAAAAAAAATTAGGTGGCTTTGCAACTTGCACATGAAATATGCATAATTTAAACATTGGAAGTGGGCATAACTTGTTAGACAAAATAACTTCATATGTCATTAAATATGTGTCTAATAGTTTTGAAACTTTCAGATTATTATGTCAAAGGTTCAAGGATCCTTTTTCACTCAAAATTGGAAAATCGATATTTTCATGGATTTTCCGAAATTCTTATAGTGACAAGTCCCCTTAGCAGAAATTTAAGATGTGGAAAGGAAAAATCAACAGCAGAAAATTCTAATCATGCTAATGATGCATTTTTATGAATATATTTTTTATGTGTGAAAAGTATAAAAATGTCTCGAGGGTTAAAATGACTACTGTAAAATAGTAAAATGAGATTTTGAATTACATTTTTTAACCCTCATGGATTTCAAACATTGGATATCATCAAATAAAAATCAAAATTCATAAAATTTATAATTACCTCGATATTTTATGTGCCGTGTTACTACCGTGACATTTAATTCATTGTTTACAATTTTATTTCTTGTACAAAATTCGTTTAAGAAAAATGAGGTTCTCTTAAGTGTATTTTATTCCCAAAGCGAGCAGTATTTAATGTTTTTTTTTTCAAAACGGAAAACATTTTAAGTTCAAGGTAACTCAACTGTTTCCTTACATAATTATTATAAAATCAAAATATTAATGATTTGTAGCTTCTTACCATTTTCCTGCTAACGTTTTGTGAATTAAAATATTCTTTTTGAAAAAAGAAGGATTCACTTTTAAATTCCCCATCCGAATAAATGGCAAAGCAGTTAACAGTATTTATTAACGTAAGGGTCGACGCTAAATATTCCTTTAAATTTGTTTTCTTTTGAACTTAGGAACATTTAATTAAAAATACTTGAAAGAAACACAGTAAATGCTTGAGAATACGAGTTTTAAAATTCGCTATTACAAACTCACCATCCGTTTAAAGCGGAATATACACCTGCTTTTAAGTTATTTCAAGAAGAGTGCAGGGTTCAAGAATTGCAACAAAAAGACCATTCCACATTATGTGTATTTATTTTTTTATATTAATTGAAAAAACTTATCTGAAAAATAAATTTGCATTAAAAATAAATTTGCATTATTGTTTTATTTGATAAATATTCTGGATTATAATTAAATAAATTTATTTTAATTATCATTAGAGTATTTCAAAGTCAAAATAAATTTCATAAAAGTAATTTTTAAAACACACTTATATTACTAAACTGAAATAATCATTTTTTATTTCAATTATTTCCTACAACATAGTCTTCAAAATTATAGAGTCTTTAAATCAAATTCTTTAGCTTGACTCAGCATACATATATTACGTATACATAAATGGTTCAATCGGTCAATTAAATTAATCTATAATTCTATTTTCAAGACTGTTTATCTTTTGTAGTAATTGAAAATGTTGTCTGAAAAATAAATTTGCAGTATTGTTTCTTTTGAAAATATTCTAGAAAATTAAATTATTCAGTTATTTTAATTTTTCACTAAATTTTCAATACTCTCTATGAAAATAAAGCAGTTAGTTTTTCAGCTGTGATATTTCTGTACTAGGTATATAAGATTATAGATCAAATTCTGTAAATTAACTAGAAAACTTTTCGTTGGCATATTTCTTAATTATTCATTACTTTTTTTGTAAACACTAGTAGAAATCATTTGAACTTGATGAGTACGTTTCTTTTTTATATGCAACTTTGCTCTGTTGATATAAGTTCGAATTATCACTCTTTCGAATTTACTATTTTTCTTTTATCATTCAGGTTCCTTTGATCTGAATGTAATTCTGTCCATTTTAATCAATTAATGCTCATTCACTAATCTTTCCATTTGATACGACAGGTTCGCTGTAAGAATTTCCATTTTTATTCTTTTGCATTTTGTGCCACGTGTTATATAAATCTATTTAATCATATCTAGATGTAGTTACTAATTTTAATATTAATGAACTTTTTAATGTTTGTCTTGAATGTTGGTAATTATTGAACATGGTATCTAGGAAATAATCAATATTTTATTTTTTGTCTTTGATTTTGTGAATGATTCCGTACACAAAATAGTCTACATTTAATACCTAATATTTTTATTCTTTTAATGAATTAATTGGAGAATTACATCAGTGAGTGCCTTTTCAATGAATTAATTATGGTAACAATGTGCTTAACATTTCTGTACAAAATTAATTACTCCTTTCTTATCTAAGATAATAAGAAACAATAAATGCACAGTACAAAGAATAAGAACAATTTAATGAAAGTATGAGATATTTTAATTTCATATTGAATGTTAAAACTTGATTATTCGATACTGATACTCTTAGGCAGGATAACAGAACATTTAAAAACATGTCAACAACACAAGTATTAATCGACTTAATTTTATGAGTTTTTCATCCACATGAACTTTCTGTCATCATTCTTAAATATATGTATTTGTGTATGCATAACACGTATGATCTACACTTGTGATAAAAGAGAAGATATTTAAATGACATGTAGTCTAAACTTATAATTTTCCTCTATTGAAAGTATATGTCCTTTCTTCTTTCTTGAAAATGATATATCGCCTAACAGTAGAAGAATGAAAATATATGTATAAAAATAACTATAGCTTTTTAAATCATCTGCAGATTACCTGATATGAAGTATTAAATCTAACTGATTGCACATTAAACATTTCTAATTTTAAAAGAGAAACATTTTTTTCCATACCTTTATTTTATAAAAAAAGAAAATGGTGAATTTCATTCTATTATTTACGATATAAATAATAGAATGTTTATTTATTATCAATATTTTATTAAGAACATTATTTCTTAATAAAATTAAGACATACGAACTTTTTCACCATCCATGGTTAAACCATGATCAGCGGTTAAATGATGGTTCTGCTATGATAATGCGAAAGGTGACCGAAATGCATTGCCAAATGTATACTTTATTGGGTTGCTATATTGGCATGGTATCTCAATTTCTCTGTTGTTGGCGATTTTTAAAATTACCCTCAGCCTTCGAGCCAAATGAGTTTCTCGCCAACTCGCCAGTTAGGGGATACATCCAGCCGATCATTTCGGTCAGCATTCGCTTGTTCGTGCAAATTCCCTTTTAACCGCTGATCTGGATTTAACTATGGATGGTGAATAAGGCCGATAATGTTCTGATTGCACTATGGACAACTTGTGCACTTTATATTTCGATGGTACATTTGAATAAATAGTATGTTTAAATTATTAAATTAATGTGTGAGAGAAACAAGATATAAAATGAGTCTATGTTCTACTCTCTAAATATTGTTCAAATAAATTCCCATCTTTCAAAACATTTTACACAAACATACATTTTATATTCATCTTTTTTTCTATTTATTTAGACAGAAGCACAATTTTATTATCAGTTTTTCCTATGAAAAAATGAGTACATTTTTGCTTGTTAGTTGTCATCTTTTCTATACCAAACACAACCTTTATTTATAATTATTTGGAAATGAAACTTACTCTCTTTCACTTCCTATTTTAGAAGATTGTTTGTGAATGGTTTTCAACATATATTAGATATAAAATTATTCTCTTAAATATAGTTTAAAGATTCTTCTAATTTACGACAAATAAAAGTGTATTTCAAGACTTAAATATTGTACAGGCGTTCAAGAATTCCCGAAAAAAACAACCAAACAATTTCTTCATAAACTGATAGCAGGTACAAATGAGCACTTGAGAAATCTGCTGCATTCATAACAAATGGATTTAGAATATGTATTCTTTCAGAAACAGAAAGTGTATTTCAAGATTTAAAGATTATAAATGACCTTATGATCTTTCTTATAAATTCAATGAAATTTGCCATTAATTTACTTTAGCAGTACAGACATAAATTTTCCTAGACTTATGAATAAGGCATACATTTTTGATGGATATTATGAAAAACTGTAATATAACTGTTTTTATTATAATCTATCTCTCTTATCAAATCTAACCACATCAAAATCTCAGGATGCCTTTTCCACCACTTATTCAAAATTAGGATGTATATTTTATAATATAGTTTGAAGAGGAAATTATATAACAAAAATACTCTACTTATATTTTATATGATATGATAGATACAATTCTGGTCTTTTCTCTTTGCAGAATTGTAATGATAATTATAATGTTCAAAGTACTTCATTTGAGGGAATGATCAACATAGATTCAATGTATTCCTAGACAAAATAGATTCATAGACAATGTATTATTTTTTAAATCATTCGGATATTCTTTTTGAAAGACAATGTGAGAAAAAATATTTTTTTTTAACAAAAATGATTTTTGTAGATAATATAAAGGAATTTCGAGAAATTATAAGAGAAAAGACACAAATTATTTTTTGGTAAGAGGCATGCCGCATCCCAAAATAAATTTTCTAATGACAAATTATAATTTTTTTATTTTAAAGTATAACGAATACCTCTGTCGTAAATGATGTAGATTTTTGATCAAGTCTGATACTTTTTGGAAACACGTGTTAAGAACAAAATTTTATAAAATATCAACAAATAATAAAAAAGAGTTTTATAGATATCCCCTCATTGTTTAATTTGCAAAGGGAAAGAAAAAGATATTTTCTTAAAAGACCATTACTACTTCCCAAAATAAATTCTCAAAAAAATCATTATCATGGGAATAGAAAAAATAAGTTTTAATATTTGTAATTAGTCTAAGAGAACAATAAACTGGCTCATTAGTTTTACGATTTATTAGCATTACGTGATATTATTAGCAGGAAGAAACGATTTTGTTGGCCACGGATATTTTTCATCAATTAATATAAAAAAACAGATAAATAAAGTAAATTTGTTTAATTAATGAGAAATATTTCCTGCTTTAAATATGATGTAAAAAATTCATTTACCACATTACACAGCACATAAAAATAAATTTGTTTATTGAATTTATTATATCATTCATTATTCGGTAGTAATTTCAGAACATTAAATATGTTATAGAAAACTATACTTAATTGCTGTAAATATTTAGAATATTTCTAACTCTATACAACATTTTTATTTCTTTTTATGAAAACATTATACATATCTTTTTGGACATTATTATTTTAACAGCATTGTAATGAAAACTTTTCTGCATTTTTTAATAATAACTTATCTCTTTATCATAATAATTTTAAAATTCACTTTGCTTTCAATAACGAATGAGGAAAAGAAATAGCTATAAAAATATGTAAAAACAGTAAAACTTTCCAAAAGATAAAACGTGCCTATTTTTGAATTATTTATTTTCCTTAATGTTTAAAAGTAAATTGAATATGCACTATTTTCAAACTCTTAATCTCTATACTTATAATTGTAAGCCCTTTAAAAATTCAATGACTAAATATTAAGGAAATGATATCAGAAGAACTAAAATTATTTCAATTTTACGTCACATATTTTAAGCATAAAATCAAATAAAAAATGGAAGCAACATTAAAAAAAAGATTAAAAAGCATGTAAAAATTTTTATTTCTTCTTTTCTTTCTTTTTTTTGCTATTTGCATTGTCATATTAAATCGTAAAGATATACGATACTCTATTAAGTTAGAAAAACACTTAAATGTCCCTCAACTATATTTAGAGAGAGACAGAGATAATTATATTTTATTATTATAATAAAGAAGACAGATGATACCAGAATAACTCATAACAATTTTTAAAAGAATTTTTTTATAATCTTTAATCATAATTGAAATGTTCTCAAAATTTTGTCACGACATTCTATTAAAATAATATAAATAGCATTCTGAGAGCAAAGAAAATTAAATGCCAAGATTATTAGGGCCTATGAATTTACACTCATGTCCATAAATTAAGGATAATTCAGAATCACACAGAAATTGAACAGTAAAATAAAAATTCCACCTGTAGAATTATCACACACATCTTGAAGAAGAATATGCAAATTACAGGAAACCACCAGATAGCGCGGATACTACGAGAGTGTAAGAGAGGGGTATATAAGGAATGGTGGCAAAGAAATAAAATTGTTCACATTCGCTTTAAAAGCCTTTCAGTGCAATAACCGCATAGTTATGGCACAAAGGAAGCATTTGGATGATTTTTTACGTGGTAGAATTATCGGACGACTGGAATGTGGACGTACCCAGCTGGAAGTATCCGAGGAACTTGGAATCGCCCAGAGTGTCATCTCCAGGCTTTGACAACGATTCCAAGATGATGATAATGTGAGTAGATGTTACAGCACAGGTCGCCCCCGAGTTACAACGCCGAATGAGGACCGGTATTTGGCAGTTACTGCCAAAAGAAACAGACGGAGCACAGCATCAGACCAATCTCGTCAGCTCTCTTCAGCTACCGGTACGACAGTTTCAAGGCAGACCGTGCACAGACGCTTAGGGAACATTGGTCTATATGCTCGTAGGCCTGTCAGATGTGTTCCACTTACCGCAACTCACTGTCGCCTGCGATTAGCCTGGAGTAGAGAGCATGCATTGTGGACACCGCAACAGTGGTCTTGTGTGATGTTTTCCGACGAGTCCAGGTTTAGTTTGCAGTCTGATTCTCGCCGGACTTTCATATGGAGAGCGCCAGGTACCCGTTACCACCAAGAGAACACCATTGAACGACACCGTTACGGTGGTGCAAGATGGATCGTTTAGGGAGGAATTATTCTTGGTTCCAAAACTGACCTGCATGTTCAGAGTTTAACGATGACAGGCCACATCTATCAGGATGTTATTCTGGAACAACATGTACGTTTGTTTCGGGGCGCCATGGGTGCTGAATTTCTGTTTATGGATGACAACGCCCGTCCTCACCATGCAAACATTGTATACGAATGCCTTCAATCGGAGGATATCACCCGTATAGATTGGCCAGCATACTCACCGGACTTGAATCCAATAGAGCATGTGTGAGATATGCTTGGCCGACGAATTGCAGCCCGTCAACCCCCTCCCACCTGTCTACCGGAACTTCGGAGGGCATTGCTTGATGAGTGGTGTAATATTCCCCAAGATCAGATTGATAATTTGATACTCAGCATGCCTAGGCGTTGTAAGGCCTGTATTGCATCGTCCGGGAGACATAATCCGTATTAACCATCATACTAACCATGTTATACTGTTTTTTGTAAATAGGTTCTTTTTTGAAATTTGCTCCAGGGAGTAAAAATCGCAATTTTTTTTAATTATGTCAAACATATAGCATCTGTTTTGCTCTTTACCTTTTGTTTAATAAATGGACTTTACAAATAAGTCAAATTTGTTTTGCTTCTGTCTCTTTCTTTGCCTGAACTTCATTATCCTTAATTTATGGACATGAGTGTATTATGGATAAATAACAACATTTCTATTGAAATATTTATGATCTATATTGTTAAGCATTTGCTTTTATCTATATAGTTAAGCATTGTTATGCTTTTTCTCAAATTTCTGTTGTCAAATATTACCTCAGTTTGAAATGCTTTATATTTCTTGACTGTTTTGAATTTCATTTCTTTCAAATAATGTGATTTCTTAATAATAAACTTTAATGAAAATCTCAAATGTCTATATATTATTGCTGAATTTAAAGGGTACATTTAAATTTCTTAAATTGGAAACATAATATATTTCATAAGTTGCAAATTTCATAATGGAATATAAAAATTGAAAAATTTATTAAAGCCATGTTATAAATATTCTTTTAAAAGACATAATTGTAAGAGCATCAAATTGTAAAACACAGAAAGTGCCTTTAAAATGTTTGAGGTCTCGTCGAATCAAACTGTTTAAGGTTTCACGCGCTTCTAATTTATAAACTATCACGCTTCAATTAAATAATTATTAAAACTGAGGCTAGATTATGAAAAAACTCTCTTTGGTATATTTTCAATACATCATCCGTTCTTTACCCTTCACAAAGTCAATTTTCCGTAGAAGGTACAAAGAATTTGACTTTTTAAAATTTATTTGCTAAATTTTAAACAATACTGATTTATAAATTAGCAAGATGAAACTACTTACATTATAAGTTTAATATTTCAAAAATTTATAAATTTCTAATTTTGAAACGATTTACTTTTGACCATTTTAAATTTAAAGTACACATATTATCCTTTTCTTTCCTATTTTGCATATTTGAGAATTAATAGATGTATCTGATTTATTAATATATTTTGGATACATTTAAAATTAAATGTTCACCAATGCTAAATGAGGCAGAATTCTCTTTCTTCTGAACAAGTTTGAAATATAAGCAATGCAGACGTAGTTGTCCCATGCGATTTGGTTATCCTTGAGTATCTTAAAAACATAATATTTAAACTTACCCAATATTTATCGTATCCTTTTTTAACACGTTCACTCCGACGCATACCACCGGTGGTTCTCAGTTGAATGTTTCATAAGGCGGTGCGTAACACCAACAATTTAGTTCGCTTAGAAACTAGAAAAAAGTTCCATATAGTTGGAAAATTAAAATAATTGAAACTTAACGTATATTAATTGAAAAAGTACGTTTTATTTTATTTCATTTCAATATTACAAACATAACTTATATAATAAATTCCATAATAAACATAGCAATTCAATATTATAAACAAATCCATTTGATGAAGAGTTGTGTTCCCTTTCTCCCTTTACGTCCGTTCCGCACCACAAGATCCCTTCAACTCAGTTTTTTGGTTCTGTTAAAGCTCCAAATAAGTGTATTTAGACAGTATAATCTAAATCTACATATCTGTACTGTGTTTAACTTAAAAACTCGCAACCAGACTGTTACAGTTCGACAGAAACATTTTCTTGACATTGAAGAAATAAGACCAGGCCTGTTCAATTACTAATACAGACAGTGGCTGCTAAAGGATTTGAACCGAGAGTCGCTACAAGGGATACCGATACTTATGTTGTGAGATATGGATTATAGAAAGCAACTTCTCATCCCAAGGGAAAGGCGTAGACCTAGTCGTGTCACTGATTGCCTTGGCACCACCAGAAAGTACCATTTATTTTATGAAGGGTAGCGAGGGAAAAGTCGAAGCATTGTTTTTTAAAGAAAGCTGCAGAAAGAATTTTCTTTTACCCAAACCATCCTCCTTCTGCATGCATTCAGTGGCTGTGACATAGCATTATCTATTTATAAAAAAAAGCAAAGTACTGTAGTAACATTGTTCAAAAATCAACTGAGCCAGATGAAAAACATTGCTGACATCTTTTATTACCCCTCATCAACACCAGGTGATATCTTACAAGCCAGTGAGAAGATGTTCCTAGTACAAAGCAAATGCTGATGAACATAATTTGAATAACCGTAGATATACATCATTTCTCAAATCATCGACCAAGATCAAAGCTGATCGTTCAACATGTCCTCCAACAAAAGGAGCGGCGGAGCAACACACTTTTTTCAAAGTGTTTCTGTTTTTGCACTTTAAATAGTACAAACCTGTACCAAAGGTGCACCTCTAGAAGAAGAGGAGTTCGGACTTGATCAAATAGTAGGAAAACATGGTGAAATTTAATTACGAGCACATGTAAAAATGGGTTTTGCATATTTTATATATATATTAAAACATTAAAACTAAAATAACATTTTCATCATATACATCTATTAAACCCTCATTTAAAATTAAATATAATTAACAATATAACCTAATATTATTCGCACAATGAAATACAGGAAGCTAATAAGATTAAAAAATATTACTATGAAAAAGCCAAGCCAGATATGGAATTCCAACAATCAAATGCCAATCGACCTTAGGAATCGATTATGTCACATTATTTCGAAATTTATAGGCACCAACCTTTTGTGAGGGCCAATTGTTGGAAAAAGACAACAAATATAAGAGTAAATCTCCAAAAATATATTAAGAAAAGAACGAGAAAATTAACTAAATGCTTACTGCTTCAAAGTCATAGCAAAAAATGCCAAAAGCTAGATACGAATTACAGTTCCGCATTTATTAAAATTATATTATATTCAAAATTGCATATATGAATTTATCGTATTGCTTGAAAAGTGCATATGTAAAAACTAAAGAATTGTAACGTTTCCAAGCAGCGGCACGGCGCATCCAATTGCATTCTAAGCGGTAGTTTGACCGAAAGTAAAGACATTCCATTATTTACTACTGAATTAATTTATCATTTTTATTCATCTTATATTAAAGACGTAGTAAAAATAAGATTAATTGAGTAAAACTTGTGTACAAATAAGGTAGCATGAAAGTTGCTATTTTTGGAAGTCTCCATTCACCTTATGTGCTCAGTCGTACTCCTCTAAAATTCTAAAACGGGAAATAGAAAATCGGATGAAAACTTGTAGAAAACATTTCAATATCATTTTCTCATCCCTAAATCTGAGATATCGTTTTATTTCTGAATTTTTTGAATGTATTAAATATTCCGACTTGCAAACTAGCTTAGTATTCATGCTGCTTCCTAATCATCTGGAAATTTGATCTGGTAATTTCAATTTCTTTTCAATGTTCTATTAGCTGTGATTATGCTCATAAAAAATTTTGATTTTGGCGTACAATAAATGAATAAGACCCTTCGATAATTCACGAAAACATTTATCACTTCGGTTTACTACACTTGAACTCATTTTCTGTGTTTCTTGTACTCTCATTTGGAGTTAGAACATATTTATAAGTTGATTTTAAGTATCGGGAACTCAAAGCTTGTTTGGTGATTCTTAATTCCTTAAATAATTGCTAATTACTCATAAAGTTGAGAATAATTTAGTTTCTGGATTCCGGATTGTTTCGCATCCTATTGCCTTGATCAATGTGTTTGTATTAGTGCATACCTCTGTTTGATTGCATATTTAATTTAGCGTCTCCAGTAGGCGGGGACTGCTTGTTGCTATTGTATTTAAGTTCGCAGCGTGTCTGGCATTACGCCTCTTCTAACTGATTGCACTACTTGTGGCCATTTGCCTCTGTTATCGCTCGCATGGCTTGACCGCTATCTTTCTGCTTGTAGGCGATAATACTTGTATATAGTGGTGAATATACGCCTTTTAACTTGGAGTTTGCTTGTCTTTTATGAAATGTTTACAAGACAAAATCTATTTTGACCTCAGCCACCATTATTGTACCAGCACTAGATTCCGGGGTAACATCGTTAACTCAAGATCCTCATTCTAACAGCAACACTGATGATTATTTGAATTAAGTGTTTCATATGCACAATAATGATTTCGCCGTTGCGTTTATATAATATGTTACGATGTCGTATCTGTTTCAGTCGGTGTCAGTAAAATGATTAATTTATAAAGCAGATTTTGTTGTAATTTTGTAATTTGATGTAACGCAACCCTTCAAGATTTTGAAAGTCGGTAATTCAAACATAATCTTAACAGATGAATATTTTCTTATTCTATAGAATCAATTGCTTTCGTCTAGTTCATTAGAATTTAAAAAACCTCTATTTTGACGATAAATTAATCGCATTATTACAAATATTTTCGATAATATGGCATATCATCTTGAAAAGTTTTCTAATTATTTCAGAATCAATAAGAAAAGAAAATACCTCATAAAGTTGTCAAAATTTTTGTAATACTCTTCAAAATAGTTTTCCATGATTTGCTAGGAGATGAGATTGATTAATCTGAAAGGGGTAAATAAATATTTTTATTAGGTCTCACACACAACTTGTCTGTCTTTCGTAATTATTAATTTCATTAACTGGGCTTTAACACAATTAACATATTTTATCACGAAAATAAAACTCAAAATATTGAGATGACACTCATTAAATTATTTCCGGTGTATAATAAGTATTTCTTACATCGAACCTTGCAAATATTCCTAACATTTAAATCTCTTTCATTATTAATAATCACACTCATCTATCATAATTTTTGGCATGTTCTAATTAAACTGAGCATGTCTTTCGTTTACTTAGTTTAAAAAGAAGAATTGAGACGAAACACAAACTTTTTTAGTTTGGCTATACAACAGTGAAGCTAATTATCAATAATTTACTAATATTATAGATTATCTATATTTATTATAATATATTAAATAGAGATTTTTTGGGGTTTCTTTGGATTTTTTCCAACTTCTGATTACAAATAATGAAGAATTTTTTTTGTTGGGGTTATCATATACTTAATTGAGATATGGGTTTAAAAGTTCATTGGTTATTTATTTATCTTTTTTGCGTTAACAAATAAGTCAGCTTCCTTTTATTTTAATTAAACAGCACAATTTAAATCATCATCACTTGGTTATAAGACATTGATAAACTGTTCATAAAATAAAACTTATCTTTATAATGGATAAAAAGTAAATTGCTGAAAACGTATAACTTCAGCATGCTGTAATTAGGTTTAATTGCAGAGCAATTTCGAAACACACTGAGAAAGCAAATGTATTTGGTCGAGGAGAGTTCGAAAATGAATGTCCTTAAATTTTCTGCTTTCCCTTTTCTATATTTCAATTTAGATAATGATTGAGATAAGCGTGTAAATATCATTCGTATTTAGCTGGAATATTTTTTTTGTTTTAATCAACTGCTCTTTAGTTAAAAAATATTTTCTTCTGAAGTTAATTAATTGTTATTTCGGTCTTTTTTCTCCCTTTTCAATGTACTTCTAAAAACTTTTTTTTAAAAGATAGTAGCCATCAGTAAGAAGGGAATTAAATTTTGTTTATAAACTTGAATATTAACTTGGCGAAACTAGATGATATTTCACAAAATAAAAATATATTGATTTTGTGACTATAAGAAGCTATGACGAAATATTTTAATAGAGTATTAAACTATTCAATGAAGTTGCTTTCAGACATACATCATATACGTTCTCAACATCAGATGTTGACGTTAAAAAGCAACATGTGGAACCCTTCCACAGAGTATAGTCAGTCGTATAGTCGGAAATTAAGCAGTTCCGGAGTATTCTAACCTGGGTGATATAAATCACACTATTTTAAAGAAGGATATTACACCTTTTGCTTATTTATTTTTCTTAAAACAGCAATGCCGGAAGGGTGTTCCGGTTTGTTCCTTCTCCATTACAATTTATGTATTATGTTATTTATGTATTGTAAGCCGATTTGACAATGTATTGGGATTAGCGTCGCATGTGTAAAGTGTACATGCTTTTATATATGCAACTTCTTTTGATGCAATACTTAGATATACGACATATATTTGTTCGGCAAATTTCATGCGAGAATTTATGAAAGTCCAATAATCTGTTTCGTGTTTTTCAACTCCTTCTCAATTGGATAAACAAATTGCTCTTGTTTACTTAAATATGACCATGCTACTTTAATGATCTAGCGCTGAAACTAACGCGATCTGATTTTTAACATTCGAGAAACTTTCTGGAATTTCACAGATTTACTTTGTCGACTTAGTAGCACTGTATCCAAAATGTATTTCCAGCAGCAAACAATATCTTTATTATATTTATGAAAATATGCAGACCTATATCTGAGTGAAAAACTCTTGTCAGAATCAAGCAATTCAGAAAACCAAAATTAATTAGAAATTCTTTTTTTACTTCTCTCCTTTTTAGTGATTTAAATATGATGCATCTTGACTTACCATTCTTACACACTGAATGTTTAACAATGAACACACCCAATCTTTGTACTCGAATATTTTATTTAAAATTTTAAAAAAAACGTGATGACTAATGAAGATTCTAAACTGTGGAGGTCAAATGTTTAAAATATTAACAGATAGTCTTATGAGGTTTCTGTGGCTATATGGAACTATCTGTATCTGATGCGGCCTGGTGATAAGGTCTCGGCATGGAGATTGGAAGGTTTTATATTTCAAACCTCAAATTTACCGAAGATCTGCTGTAAAATAGTCAATAAAATAGTGAAGCAAAAAATCCAGAACATGCCGAGAGACACAATAAGTCTGTTTGTCAACATGACAAAATTCGTCTTAAAATAGCAAAGCTAGCGAAAGAAATCACAGAAGCATTTCGCTGAGATGCTTTGCGCCACATTCCTTAGTCATGAAATGTGGCGACTTCAGTCAATATCATTCGTTTACATCCACACACATCGATACCTTTCTGAAAAAAAGTTCAGTTCGTACTGAATATCAGGAATTTGTTTAATGACTGGACTGTTTCAGTGCAACTATTATATTCCAAAACGGGATACATTTTGTTGCCTAACATAGGGGCGATTGTTGTAGGTGCTAATGGAAAACTCTTCAAATAAAACATTCTTGGTGACAAACTAATTCTTTTTCTCTCAAAAATTGTCGGAATCATATGTATAAACTCAATACTTACGACAGAAGAGAGCTTTTCAAATGTTTCTTAGAATTTGTTACTTAATGTTGCTTTGTGCGATATAATATGGAACAAAGTACGAACGTTAAGCCGCAGTGAGTTTAAATCATAGAGTTAAGTAGAATGAGTTTTAATCATAGAGCTAAAGTGAGTTTCGAGTGAGTTTTAATCATAGAGTTATAGTTCTTTCCAAATTACAAAGTGTGCACTTTTTCAATTAAATCAATCAAATGAAAACAGAAGGGAGGCGAACATTTTCATACAAAATAAGAATGTTTCATCATTAGGTTTAAGGAGAAAAACATTTGGTTTTTCACACAACAGGCATTTACTTCAGAAGCCTACTGGTGACAAACTTTAGTTGCTTTTATTCATTTAAAAAAAGAAGAAGAAAATTTTTCCTACTACCTAACACATAGTAATGCAAAATTTGAAAATATATAACCTGTCATTTTTTATCAAGGTACACTGATAGGTTTCACCATAGACACAGCTGTGGTGTTCTCTGGCAAGAGTATTAATACATAACATTGCTACAAGTCAGTTCGGAACAAAACTAAACTTTCCAACATCAATGCTTAATATTTAGATGCATATGACTATTGAACAATATGACAACTAAGAAAGGAAGTTACTTTTCTTAAAAATTGAAGCTTGTTAAAAACTTTTGTTCTCTCAAAAGACAAGTTATATTTTAATGACTTAAAAATCATTTGGGTTAGAAAAATAGGTTCTATTTTTATAAAAAATGAAAATTAAAAAAGAAAAAAATATTGTAACAGAGTGACAATGCAAACTTTTGAAAAAATACACAAAAAACAATTCTTCGAACTTGGAAAGAAATTAAACTAATAAATATTATAGTACAAAATAAAACCAGAAATTTGAATAAGCCTCGGCTACAAATTAACGGTTGAGGTAGAACTTGACAAAGCCTACAAATTTTACATTGAAAATATCTTCAATATCTAGCCATGGAAATACATTTTCTTCCTTTCTTAGGAATTCACTACGACCTCTTAACCTTGCACACGTCCTTCACGACTCCCAGGTAATGTTTTGCGCAATTATTTATAGCAAACGTATTTGAAACAAACTTTCTGATTTTGATACAACATTACACTATACTGTTTTCAGGTGTCAAACGTACAGGATGATGTACCTCTTCTCATATTATTTATTTTACTTTCAGACAATTATTTGTGCTAATATTAATTAAAAATATCCAACGTGTGTGACAGGTATAGAACGACTAGGACAATAGACAAAACATTAAAAAAAGTCTTACGTTGAAGAAAAGTAGAAAAAAATCAACACATCTGGCAATTTACACCGGGTCCGGAATAACAATATGCAGATTTTCACTAGGAAAATTTATAAGTCGAGGCGAAATGATAAGCAAGATGAATGTATTGGACTCCTAAACTGAATATTTTGGGAGCGGAAAGGAAATTTCTCTACATCAACCTTTGTCAGAGGTACAATCCCAACCAAGGTATGTCCCCTTACCTACGATATTAAGAATAACAGAATATCAATTAGAATTTTAAAAGCTAGGATTATTTAGAAACATTTTGATAGAAGCGCTGAAATACTCAACAGAGTGACGTACGCCGTTGGAAAAGTATGAAAAGATTCTGTTTTCCGTCTACATTTTGTCATGAAAGAGGTTGCAATATTTTATGTTAGCCATCGTGATGCTGCTGAGCAATATGGGTTTGTGAGAGCCACATTGTGTAAGGCTTCATGAAACTTAATCTACGATGAATGATTTAATCCAGGTGAATAATACTTGTTGATGATGGAATTTTAGAAAACATTTTAAATAAATGAATTTAAAGTGATTCATCCGGTATTCCACGTGTATTATTATGTCGACTCAATAGTTCTTCTTGAGCATGCCTGACCTACAATTCTGTCGAAAACGGAACTCGTCAAAAACGTGTCCAACGTTTAATGTCGTCAGCTTTGGAACTCGCCTGATATATTTTTGCCTTTGCTTTTTCCCCTTTCAAGGTTTGAGATCGTTGCCCATTAGTTGAGGTGTGTAATAATCAACACAGTAGATTGTGGCAGAAGTACTTATTCGGGATTTCACAGAACCCAAGCCACCACTCTCTTATGTAGGCTTGAGGCATTTTCTTGGTACCAGCAATTGAGAGATTATTTAAGTAGTAGGGGAGCGTAAGGATTCCTTTGTTCTAATCCATATGCATAAGTGGTTTGTATTCCAGATAAGTTCCTCTCAATATATCTTAGCTTGGTTTGAAATAATATTGGGTTTGATAAACTTCGACACATTCTTATGATATGCTTTACACGATATAAGAATTTATATCAGTGTCTGAAATTTCTGTTTTATAGATTTATGGAATTATTATCAAGATAGATTTTGCGCTTATTTTTGTTTAAATATCACATTAAGGCACTAGAAAATCGGAGGAAAAGGGGGAGGGGCTGTTATTCATTATCTAAAACAAATTTCTTTAATAAATATTTTTGAACCAATTACAACTAGCTTTAGAATACCAGTTTATTATCTTTCCTTTCATTTATCACCATCTACAACATTCTTTCAGAGAAATAAACAAAGGAAATTAAATTTCTATATTAAACAGCCGAAATTTCAAAGGATGTTTGATAATAATTATTGATTATGATATTTCAATATTAAAAGTGTAATCCATACTTTCTGTTTTAAAATAATTAATATTTCATTATATTGCGCTGGAATTCTTAAAATAAATTGAATCCGTAGATATCTGGGGCTACAGTTGAGGTAAACAGCATCATAAAATTATCATACTTTATCTGTGTACTAATAGACAGAGTTAGATATTTTTACTAATTGTAGGTAAATAGTTCTCTGATTGCATTGAGTTTTGTCCTATTAGAAATACTATGTTCTTTTTGAATTAAATATTTAAATGAGAAGTGATATATCGACTGTTTTTATTTGCATAATGAAATCACACTTGCATATTTTAATTGAGTAGAGAGGATTTCCTTGATATGAGTAGTTATAAGATTCATAGCTTACATTTCAGTAACATTTTCATAGTTTCTCTTCTATTCTTTGCCATTTCTTTAATAGAAGGTTGGATAAAAAATAAATATTTATTCCCAGGATATGATATACACGATTTAAACACCAAATTTGAAACATCTTACACATTAATATCCACATTGAAGGTATTGTGACTGTATCGAAATGAAAAGTTTCAATTATCTTTAAAGGTCGTAAATGAAATAAGATAACATTTCCTCACACAAAATGCACCCTTACAAACCACACAGGCATTAAAACTTTAATTATAACTTTAAAAATTGTAATTTTTTTATGATTTTAATTCGTGCATTTTTTTATGTTACTAAAATGCCTTGATTAACCTTCTATCAATATACATTGCTTATATAAGCGAATTATTCAAGTAATAAGCAAAACATTTTTGATTTACAAGCAATATAGAACGCATTTTTGAAAACACATTCTCGGAACCAGCGTTTTAGTAGTATTTTGACTGTATTTCTACTACCACTGATGAATAAATAATGATTTTTCGGATATATAGAAAATGTTTAATAAAAAATATTTTTTCCATATACAAGAGCCCCTGTACAATGTAGTATCGACTTTTGAATAAAATACAAATTGATGAAACATTATTTAAAAATGATTATGATATAATACATTAAATCAAATCAACTTTAACCAAAAATATATATAATTTAACTGCGTCGGAAAAAAAATCTAGCTTGAACATGGTAAGTCTGAAATTCATGTTTCATCAGAACAAATAATATGATATTTGTTGACAAAATTATTAACCTACGAAGACGCACAAAGTGTTTTATACCCCACACCATGAAAAAAAAATTTAAAAATACTATCTTCCCTTAGATTGAATTCAGTCAAACCCACGCTAGCTGGTTTTAAGATCATATTCAACAGAAGAAGCCTGTGACTGGATTACAGAAAAATATCTTCCTTTATTCATTGGAATTCAACTTAAAGAATGTAAAACACCCTCTTATTCATCCTCCCGTGATTTTTTTTTATTTTGTTCAATTGAGTGAACATTTTAATGATAGGAGTGTCAAGAGGATTCGATATTTAAAATCTGATGAAGAAGCGAGAAGCTTAAAAAATCACTTGCTGATGTTTCGTTAGACGTAGAAGGCATGATCAGATGAAGAGTGAGCAACTGAATTTGCATATGTGATAGAAGAAAAGAAGATATCATAGACTGAGATGATGAAGTCTTTGTTTTGGACACTAACAATAGCGAAAATATTTGGGTGGGGGATAAATACAGCAAAAGGAAATGGTTAAAATTGAAGGCCAGAGAAAACGAAATAATTCGACAAAGAATATAGTGATAAAACTTCCGGGAAACACTAAAATAGGTGAAAATGTGTCAACTTCTCTAGCCGCGTCTTCACTTCTTGCTGACGATTCTGCTTTTGAAATATTAGAGAAATCAACGAGCAAACCTTTCTTTTTGAATGAGTGGTCTCCGATTCGACGATATAAAACTGCGAAATTTCAATAAACGTGATAAATATGTCATCATCGATGGAAAACTGGAACATTTTGGAGGCAGATATGCTTCTCAGCAATATATGTCAAATAAACCAGCTAATTATTGGATTATTGGAGTAAAAATATTTATTCTAGAGCATTCAAAACATTTTGCATGTTTGAAATGGTGATTTATGAGGGTACCCACCCTGATGGATCTTATAAACTAGATAGTACTGCAGGTGAAATTGCATGAGGTGATACAGAAGGTTCCTAATGCCAGACACAATGTAAACGTAGAAAACTGGTATACATCATATGCCTTTCATAACAACTATCATAGAAGAATCCAGAATTGTCTGGTCTATTCTGAAAAACACATTACTGAATCACTCCATGAATGCAATGAACTAAAGGAAAATACAAGTATTTCCTATATGTCTAAGAAATTAGAAGAGTTATTTTAATGTCCCCGTCGCCTAATGTTGATAATATGGATGAAAGTACAGGGCACTTCAGGAAGCTGGAGATTACTTTTTAAAATCTGACCAAAGGGTCAATTGTTCCCATGGAAAAAATGGGAGCAGCATATTCCACAGCTAGAATTTACAACACACTAGTTAGAAACAAATGTGCTATTTGAGCATTTTATTCACGTTTGTACAATGCTGCCATTGATCTCGTTTGCTCCGTTATTCTTGCAAAAGAGGCAATAACAGAAACGGTTCGAATAAAAGAAAAATAATTAGCTGTATAAAAAGCCATTTCTGTTAATTTCAGTAACTGCGTTATCGATACACACCCAAGATTGCCAATATATGCAAATTCGAAAGCGCTGAGTCACAGGTAGCATGTGGCTAACAGTGAAATTGAAAAATGTAGAATTCAGGGGACATGACTGACATAACTGCACACGTCTCTTACTCTGTGTTAAGATCTCATTATCTTTCTTTCGTTCTGCAAGGTGCGTTGTGGATTCCAAAATTAAATCAGAGCACCTTATTTGATCTATATTACGTGAGCAGGAATGTATCTGACTAACCACAGTAGCACAAAGATATTGTGCAATATTGTAAGATATTGAGCAATATTCTCAATATTGTATAATGATGTAAAATAACATAATATTATTTAATATCAAACAATAGTATACAATTTCGTGCAACATGTCGTGCTACCTGGGAAAAGTGTGCAGTTATTTATAAAATACAAATAAGTAAGGAAAACTAGAGTAAATGCTTACAGCTATTTACTAAAGTTGTGACTTTATCTATTTTTTAAAAAAAATATTTCTCATTTTGTTTCTATTAACTTTTCCTACACTCCTGTTTTTGGGAATTATACAGTATCAGTTACCGCATTTATCCACAATCCCTGTTGTTCTCGGCCAATATTTTAAACTTATAGTATTTATTTTATTAAAGTGACAGTTTGATTGGAAATCAACATCCTTTCCTGAGCATCAGCTGCACGGTATTCTAATTAAATGTCAATTTAGGACGAGAATCACGTTTCTGAATTTTCTTGATAAGTTCCCTTTAAATCTTGAGGGATTTGAAAGGCGATTGGGACAGTCACGTCTGCATTGATTAAATTCCAAAGATTTTCGTGGGAGGAAGTTTCCGGTCCATTTCACAATGAGGGAATTTCTGTTTTCTGCTTATTGTAAAAATACCCTTGTCTTTTAATTTGATTAGTTTCTACAGAGGGATATTCAGTTACATGGTAATAAACATGAATTAAAAAAGAACATCTGAAATTTGAATTTATAAATGTTGAAAAGATAATAAGTTTTAAAGAAAATTAACATAACTGTTAAGCATTTAAATAATAATTACACGCATTTTGATTTCACTGATATGTGTCTAGCCTTGCTTGATCTTACAGGATCGTTGGATAGTTTAGACAGATAATTAATTTGGAAATTTTGTTAGTTCTCCATATTACGACATTTTGTGAATGACTGTGATAGATCGCGTAAGATAGAAAAAATTATCAATGGGAACATTATTAAAATTCTCCAGTAAGCAGAAAAATTGCTTAATGCGAGTGTAAGAGTTCAAAAGCTGGATGCTTTTGGAAACATAATTCGTTTGTAAGCTCTCTATCTTTAATTATAGAATATTAAACGTAAATAAAGTAAATAATTGGAAATTAGAAACATTATGAAAGCAAATTCATGTATATGCATTTTGTGAATGATATAATAGTGAATAGATTGATAGATTAATTGAAATTGTTTTATCTTCTGAGTTGTGAATGTAAAAAATCCATTAAAAAATTTGGTTTTTAATCTTAAAATAATATTCCTTTTATTGAATTAGGATGCATTGTTACTTTATACATTTTTGAAGTGAAATAACCCAAATAAGAAAGATTCGAGTTATGTTTCTTCCAAGCCTTTAGTAGGAACACAGTACCGAATGCCTTTATATGTATTTCGTCATTCAAGCTAGACGAACACACAAAAATTGATCGTACTGTACCTGTAAATGAAAACATACCTGTTTAATAAAATGCTTTTTCCATTAAGAATTTTTTGTAGAAGATGAGTATCAACCGGAAATGACAACCATAGTTAGCTTTAATAAATAATCTCAATTTTAATTTTTTTCTTTGTCACGGAATTTCTAAAATGGGTCCGTTTCTGTTAACGAAACTACTCTAAATTGTAAACATTTTTTTTATAGCTGGAAAATAAGAAGCTGCTGTTATTAATAAATTACCAAAATTTATAATAGCTGTTTCAGAAAAGTTTTAAAGTGCACTTTAGCAAAAAATTTTTGCATTTTTCTAGTTAAAACATGAAAAATCAACTTGTGCACAAAATAATTATAGTTTGTTTATGATAAATATTTTTTTTACTATTTGTTATTCGAGCTCATTCCTATCAATCTCTATGCATACTAATAATAAAAGAGAAAGTCTGTCTGTCTGTTGGCGATCTACTAATACTACGTTGAGCCTACAGCTGCCAAATTTGACACAAGTAAACATTGGAGGCTGGGATGGATGGATTGGATTGTTGACTTTTTATGGCGCAAGAGACATTATTGACTATACTGCGCCAAACAAATTGTTAAAATAATAGTTACATGTAATTAAAACACTTGTAAAGGAAAACAACTTGTAAAAGCTAAAAGCACTTAAAGTTCTTAGAAACTGTAATCATGTACATGTCATTGAAAATTAGATGAGTTTGTCGTAAAAAGTATTAAAAGTTTGAGCAGTCAAAGGGTTAAAAAATCTCTAGAAAAGTACTAGAAATGTCAACTGTGTTTGCTCGTTGTTGGCATGTTGAGTGGATAGCCACTTTTCATACCTGATAATTTCTCTTTCTTTTTAAAAGATTTGTCAGAATAAGTACCTGAAGCTTGTGGGTTTTCAGGTGGATCGTCAAGGGATTCACTAGCATTGTATTCTAAGATATCACTCTCATCTGAAGTAGAAGCACTCATTTCTGCATCAGCATCAGATTCAAGTGACTGTAGGACGACTTTAGTTTTCTTCATAGGGAGGATTTCCACATTCTCGTCTCCCACAGATGTGCCCGTGAATGGTTGCTTTCTTTTGGGTTCAGTTGAATTAGCAGGCTGAAAAGTTCCATCCCGTGTCGAGGAAACAGGAACTTCAAACGAACGGAGTAAAACAGAAGGTGCAACAGGGTGATCAGGAGTATTGCTCAAAGTGTCAGAAGACTGTAGTTTTGGAAACTGAAAACTGTTTCGGAAGTCCAGTTGGCGTTTCATTAAGAGGAGAAACTTTAATAGATTGTAATGGTGGACAAGGTAATTGCATGAGAGATTCATCAGTCTGTGTGGACATAGCAGGTTTAGATACTTTTGTAATTTGTGCATAAGATGTTGCAGACTCTGACTGAAACAACTTCCTATCTTCAGAATAAGTCAGCTTTTTCTTGACTCTGACTTCTTGAATTTTCTTCTCTTGTATCCACTTGGGACAAGATTTAGAAGCAGATTCATGAGCTTGGTGGCAGTTTGCACAGTTGGGCTTAGACTGACAGCCAGAATAAGAATGACCCTCGGAAGCACATCTGGAACAAATTTGCTTCCCGCGACAAGCATTTTGAGAATGGCCAAATTTCTGGCATTTGAAACATCTAAGTGGATACAGAATATAAAGACGCACTCGAATATTTAGATACCCAGCTTAGGAAGGGGCTGGGAGTGTGCATCTCTTTAGCCATTTTTTGTCAAATTTTAATCATTCAAAAATTGAGCAAAAATTCGACCATTTTTTCTCCAATACCTTCTGAAAGAATTATCGCAGGGAAATTATTTTATACAATTTAAAGGGCAAACACTTATCTTTCCAATGATATTAGTTTGAGTATTGTTAGATATTTAATTTCATTTTTACGAGTTTTTTAATCAACATGATCTGCGGTCAACGTTGATCAAGGGAAACTATGTGAGGTAGAAAGGAAGGACACAAGAAATAAACAAGTTCTACAGCGGGGGCCCGGAGAGGGAAATTTCTTGTTCACAAACGGAAGTTTTTAAAGAATTAGTATTAGAAAATGTTATTTCTTTTTTCAAAAAAATCAGTTTTAAAATCCTGTGTGCACTTTAAACGTATTTTGCGCAGAAAACACTTACACTTACTGTTTCAAATTATATGCTCAACCAATCTTTCAATAAGCATAAATAGAATACCACAAATAGACCGGTACAGATAGCGGAGCAATAAAAAATAATATTTAATTGGTTTCTTGCTCAGTTAAATGATTTTATTGTACATAATTATCTTTGAAATATTAGCTAATATTAGCTCGAATTTCAGGGATTATTGCATTTTTTATTTCAATTAATTCATTTTTATAATATTTATACCTATTTACTCGAAATTAAAATGCATTTAAATTGTTTCAATCTTGTAGCAAGAAGTTCAAATCAATATTTGAGAAAGATAAATGCATTTATTTACAATTCTTTGAACATTAGATTTAATTTAACTACAACAAAATCTGGAAATTGAATTGAGGTAATTGTAGATTTTCTTTCTCTACTACTTGATTTTGGATGAATTTGAATTTCATTTTTTTTCTTGCAGAATTTTTATCTAAAAACGATTTTTAGAAATTCGCGAATTTTTAGAATTCACGAGTTTGAACATTTTATATTGTTTATAGTAGTCATTAGCTGGAATCTTCAGTTTTATCTGTCATCTTTAAAAAAACTAGCAATCTATTATATTCAGAAACTTCAGTTGGAAATTGCTTCATCGGAAAGCTTTAATTTTAAATAACTAATATAAAATACAAAATTAGCAATCAATTTCAAAAACTTGCTAATTTTAAATTTTATTGATATAACTGAATCATTATAACTAATAGGTTTGGAGAACCAGATGGTTGCCGAAGGCGGCTACTTCATAATGAAGGAAAGTGTGTGCGTGTTAGTGCTCTCCAAGTCATACCGATGGACTAGAGGTAGGAAATTTTGGACAAACATACTTTGGAGGATGATCATGTACACCACGGAGCAAATTTAATTTTTTCATTAGAATTTCAATTAATTAAATTAAGCTTAAATTAAGCTTTGATAAATTCCAAAATAATTACACCATAAATATGATTTTTACGCCATCAGAAACTTCAAAAAATTATCATTTCATTAATATTAATTAAGTTGCCGTATTATTTGTAATTTTAATAATTTTTAAAAATTATTTTGAGCATAACTTAAAAAAACACTTTGCTTTGTGCTATGAAATTCAAACCGTTTTCATGGTTTAAACAAATATTTAATATTTCGTGTTTTCTCTTCCAATACTGAATACTAACGATTTTACACTTTTTTTATTTCATCGACTTCTCTGTGAAATCATAAAATAAAAATCCTTTAATGTATGTGCCTACCTAAAAATGGCCATTTTCGTGAAAGTTTTGTATTATGTTTACCAATTAAAAAATATCCAAAAGTGGTTTACTTTTTTTTCTAAGATTGTTAGAAGCAAAGTGTTAAAATGGGGGATTAACGTTAATATTTCTTAAAATATTTGAATTTTGAATATTAGCAGTCTAGAAACCTGATTTACATCACCATTATGAAAGATTAATTTATACTCAATTATGAAATGATCATTTGGTGCTAAAAATGAATACAAATAAAATACAATTTTCACTTTACTTAATTAATCACCTACCTTTCTAGACTACCTAAAAAATTAATAGACGATAGTGAAAGTAGCTGAAACAAAAGTTGTACATTGCATTGATACACAATAATAGAGAGATTAAAGAAAACAAATTTTTTAAATTAAATATTTTTTTATTTTTACACTAAAACTTTAATCTGCCAACTTAAATATTCATATTCTAGAATATTGAAATAACAGACATTGATGCACAGAGCCAACATATAAAAAACAAATGCAAAATATAGCTACATATTAAATCAGAAGCGCTGCAGGCTTGAAAATGAAAAAAAGATACTAAGAAAATAAAAATTATATTAACGAAAGACATCTCTCTGCAGAAAAAATACTTATCGGAGCATTAGTGGCCAAATTCTTGCTGTTAGAAAAAGTTTTTATTTCTTTACACTGATCTATTGTTCTTGGAATGGCAAGACAGAATTTTCCATTTGTTTGTGAAAAATGAATTATCTTTTACTGCAATTCAGTATATGAACTGGTCATGATGATTTTAGAATCGTAATTTCAGGATGATTTTAGAATCGTAACTTCAATATGATTTTAGAATAGTAATTTCAAGATGATTTTAGAATCGTAGTACGCAGTAATTTTATCACCATTCTCCCCTTCCATTCCACTGGCACACCGTCTTTCTGTAGAGGCCCAAGACAAAGAGAATTCGTTCCCCACAGCATTGTCAGCCACTCGTTAAATTTTCAAAAAAGGAACTTTTTTGCATACACTTGCATATCATCCCTATGCAGAATTCGCTGTCACATTCAACCAAATATCTTCATGCCTGTCTACACGTCTGAGAGGCCGAGAACCGAAGGAATAAATCCAACGGGTCCGAGAACCTCCAGACGTGCGACCGTTACGTTCAGTATTTTTACAGCAATATATCTAGACAAAGGAAAACTTCCAGCCAGGAGACGCTCAAAACCGGATTTCACACAAAAGCTCCCGCCATTAAAAGTGGCGAACATATAGTTTCGTGGAATAAAATGAATTTATAATTTAATAAACAATGAAACATTAAAAGAAATTACATAAAGTTAAAGCAATTAATAATTAAGTTGATTACTGGAAAAATAAATATGATAAATTGAGATAGTTTTTGAAACTGTAAAAAATTCCGTTGATAACTTAAAATATGCCAAAGTTGCCACAAGATAAGAAAGAAACTTTGGTGGCAAAAATTAAATTATATAAAAGTACTGGTAAGGCCAAAAATGATGTAGTTGCATTTTTGCAATCTAACACAAAGTTATTGCCAAAATTTTAAACCACAAGTCAAATTTTCGAAACCGAAATTAAGCAATAGAATTGTAAACAGTGCATAGAAACAGCAGTTTCTCGACTTTGAAACAATGCGAATGAACAATTTACTTTTTAAATATAAAATCAAGTTTAATTAATTTATTCATTATTGTTTTAGGCACTGTTAGCAATTATTAGTTATTGTGTTAGCAACTGTTTCTCAACTAAATTATGTTTTATGGAATATTTTAACAGTTTTGATATTCAACTCCTGCGATATAGGGCTGACACCTGTATTTAACTATCTAAAAGAACGCTCCTGGCTCCCGAACTGTCCACACACGTTTTCGACTCGCTCCCTTAGCGGGAGTTTCGTCCGGTGTCTTCTCGGCATTAGCGAGGTGTCTTTCCAGTGTTTCGTTTTGCCTCCCTCATGGTACTCTTTAAATTAGTGACTGTTTTTACATTCATCTCCGATTGTGATTGTTCCCAGCATCGACAGCTTCTTTGATTTTGCTCGCTTCTCACCTGATGATACCTAGATTTTCAAGAATGAGCCATACAGCAATGGAAGGCTAGTTTACTTCGGCATTATGGGGTAAGTATTTTCGGACTATTATGACCATTTAGTGTGCGCCATACCGTTTCTGTATATATTTTGCTTTTCTTTTTCTTAGGTTTTTGTGAACCCCTTCTGCTGGTTCACGTTTTTGTTTTTTATTAATAACATATACCTTGTTTTTCGGCTTTGCTGGCTTTCTCTCTGTCCTCTTTGTGTTTGTCTCCTTTCCCTTCCCTCTCTTTTTTTGTGACTTTGGCAAGCCGTTGTTGCTTCCTTTCTTAGTTTTTCTTTCTCTTTATTTGTTCTTTCAGATTAGTTGCTAGATTTACGATTTGCGGCAAGCATTTTGGTTCCCAGCGATTCTCAACCCCTCTCAATCGTTCTTTTGACATTTTCTTTTTTTACTTCTGATGGGAAAGAATGCATGAAAGCAACCCTCTTTCCTCCTCCCTTTTCGGCACGTGCTCCCCGTGACCTTCGGGCTTAGGAGACGTTTTTGGGGGTTATAGCCCTTCCGGCTCCACATGGCCGATCAGTGAAAACGTTGTTGAGCTGAGAGTAGGAGGGAAGGGGTTTTGGATCTGGAGAGGGGGGAAAGGGTGTGTGTATGGCTTTCAGCCACTTGCATGTTTCTCTTCTCTTTTTTTTGTTTTCATTACAAATGCTTTTCTTCCCCATTCGCTTCTTTTATCTGTTCCTCTTCAATAGTTTTGACTTTCTGTTTCTTGCTTTTTGCGTTGGATCACTTCCTTCTTTTCTAACACTTAATTTCATGCTTTTTGCATTGTTTAGTTTTTGTTCCATACTTTGTCCTCAGCTCCCCATGGATAAGTTTTTTTTTTCTTTTCTCTTTAACAGAGTGTTTTCGTGGAATTTGGGGGGAAGTTTTTTTTTAATTTTTTTAAAATAAGTAATGGGTGAGGGGGAGAGGAGGGAGTACTTTGCACTTGAATTTTTGGAGAGATTGATTGTTTGTTTAAAGTTTTTTTTCTTTTTCAATTGTTTTACTTTGGGACTCTTCAACATTTCTGTTTTTCTTAAATTTTTCGGTTTCCTTTAGTTGTTTGTTTACGTTTTTATTAATTGCCTTTGTAGTTTTTTTTCTTTTAGTCTAATTTAGTAAAAAAATTTTTTGTATGGTATGGCGCATACGGTGGTATTTGGTCTGTAAACAACTGCCCCAGCCGTCTTTTCATTCCTTTGTTTTTCATTTTCATATTCTTAGTTTCATAGTATCAGTCTCGTCATTTTTTGTAGAACTGTATAAATTCATTTTTCTTCTTTTGACCAAAATGGCAAATAAGAAAAAAACTTCCACTGAGCCAACGAAATCACTTGTCTTAGGTGAGAATATCTCTCAATACTCTTTGCGCAGTAGCACCTTACAGCTTTCTTTTTCCTCTTCAATGAATGATCAAAAGGAACTCTTAACATTTGATGAAGATGCACCTATTAGCGAAATAATCAAACGCTTGCGGAACATTGTGAACTGTAAAGAAATTGACCGTTCTCACCTTTCCGACAAAAAAGTGGATAGAGCCAACAGTCTTCTCGACGTCCTTGTGTTCAAATGCACCCAACTGACAGAGAAGGCCCTTTTTAATGCAGAAGCAACTCTCCAAAAAAATGAGAAAAATGAACAAAATACTACATTCTCTCAATTTCAAGAGAATTTTAGCTACTCTGATGCTCTGCGAGGGATGAGAAAGCCCCATACGATTCTTGTCTACCCGGCTAAGGATAGTTCCGAAGCTACTTCAGTAGAGGAAATTCTCAAAAATACTATTCGGCCAGAGGCCAACGTTAAAATCAGGGAGTTTAGGAAAGTTAAGAATCAGGGAGTAGCAGTTTCCTGTGACTCTGTTAAAGATATCCAATCCATTATTTCCAGACTTGATGGAGATAATTCAGCAAAGGAAAAAGTTTCTCATAGAATGCCGGGAAAACGCCACCCAAGCATCATTTTATATGACCTTCCAAACACCATTACTGACCAGGAAGTGCAGGAGGCCCTTAGAACTTACACAGAAGATGGAGAAAACCTCCGCACTCGATTCAAATTGAAAGGCAGGAAGCCAGACACGTCCCACTGGGTCATGGAGGCTCCTCGCCAGCATTTCCTCCAATTAAAGAGATTTAGGAAGATTGCAGTAAACTGGAATATGTTCCAAATTAAGGAATTCTTCCACGTGAAACGTGTCAGTTTTGCCAGGGGTTCGGTCATACGAGACAAAACTGCAAGTACACTGTTCCAAACTGCGGAATTTGTGCAGACCGCCACAGTACCTCATATTGCAGAAGCAATTTTCAACTCTGCATTAATTGCGAAGAGAGTAACAGAACCAGCGGTACAAATCACAACATCAGACATAGGGCAACAGACCTCAGCTGCCCATGCTACAAGAAAGAAATTAAAGCCTATAAGAAGACTAGGGATTACTTATGAACATAGCTACCCCGCCAGTCTCTTTTAATAAAGTCTCTTCTACTTGCCTCAAAACCCTTAAAGTCCTCCAAATCAACCTGGGAAGAACTAAAGCTGCAAACGACACTCTTCATCCTACTTCAGATAAACTTCAATCAGATCTGCTCCTTTTACAAGAACGATACATCTGCGATAGCCAAATTAAAGGTATCCCACAATCTTGGAACATCTTCAATTCGATTTCAAACAAAGCAGCAGTCATCATTCCCAGCAGACAACTTCATGCAGCCTTGATCTCCTGCAAGCAAAACACGGTTGCAGTCAAAATTCAAACAGGACAGCAACCGACTACTTTCATTTCGGCCTACTCCTCTCCATATTCTAATATACAAGAAACACTGCTGGAAATCCAAGAAATAATTTCATCTCTTCCAAGAGAAAAGATATTTATTGGGGCAGACCTTAATGGCCATAATACTCTTTGAGGCTACAGTGATGTGAACTCCAGGGGAACTGCCATTGAGGAGTTCATTCTTGCCAACAATCTTTTTATTAAATATAGTTCGGATGCTCCTCCAACCTTTACCCGCAACTCCTCCAAAGGCTGGCCTGACCTCTCCCTCTGCACTCAGCAAATGATTGGTGAGATTGCCAATTGGGAAGTCTTGGAAGAACAGTCCCTCAGTGACCATCATTACATTGAAATCACGATCGACTCATCCGTGAAGAACTGCACCTTTACCAGGTACAAAACTCGTCATGGTAACCACAATATTTTCCTCAAAAACCTTAAACCTTATGTCAATTCTTTATTGAGAGCCTTCAGAAATAGTCAGAATGAAAAGGACATCAACGAAGCAACAAACCTCCTCCAAAATTGCGTTATTGAAGCCTGTAACAAATCCTACCGCACTAAGAATCAAAATCTTTCTCCAACTCCAAACTGGTATACACAAGACCTTGAAATAGAAAAAAACCGACTGAAGGCGCTGAGAAGACGTGCACAAAGGGCACCCCAAGATCAGAAAAATGCCCGATTAAAATTCCATAACTGAAAAAGTACATGCGGAAAGTCAAGACTGCAAAGAATTCCGGCTGGAAATCATTCTGCACAATAGCAACGAATCCATACAGCACCCATTACAAAGCTGCATTCAGAAAAGCGATCAAGCCAGCCGAATTAATAGCCTTAAATAATCAAGATCCTTCAGGAAACCACCTCAAAACAGCTCAAGATATTCTGGAGAAAATCTTCCCCCATCCTGCCAACAGTAATAGTTCTACATACATCCCGCCTTGCACCGCAAACGACTGCCACTTCACCAAAGGAGAAGTAGCGACTGTCATCCATCATCTATCCAAAGGAAAAGCACCAGGACCAGATGGCATCGACAACATCATCATACAGCAAATTTTCAAGAAATTCCCCTTCCTCCTCATGGGACTTTTCAACACTTGCCTTAAATTGGCTAAATTTCCCGATCCCCTTAAGGTTGGAAATATCATTATTTTTCATAAACACGGCAAATCTAAAACAGAAGCATATTCTTACCAGCCCATATCTCTGCTCCCGACAATAGGTAAAGTTCTAGAAAAGCTCCTCACCCAACGGCTCAATTTTCACCTCGAGAAGAACAACAGACTTAGCAATCTTCAGTACGGATTCCGTGAGGGAAGATCAACAGAAATGGCCATCACGAAACTCTTGGATACCATCCACAAGGGGAAGGCAAGTGGTGATCACGTACTGGTGCTTTCGATCGACATTAAGGGTGCCTTTGACAATATTCAGCACAGCGCAATTTCATCTCACCTTGACAATAGTAAATGCCCAGCAAACATAGTTAATACCTTTAAAAATCTTCTCCAGAATAGGAAGGTCATCCTAAATACCTGCGAAGGACCAGCGATCAGGGACCAAAAACAAGGCTGCCCTCAAGGGTCTTGCAGTGGACCAGCCCTCTGGAATTTGGTCGCAAATGAAATACTTCAAGAAAACTGGCCAATTAACACCAGCATTCAAGCCTTCGCAGACGACTTTGTCCTGGTTTCCCATGCCCCGACTAGAGTCCAACTTGAGTCACAAATTAACGAATCTATTGCTAAATTCTCCACCTGGACAAGCAAAACCCAACTCCAAATTTCAGCAGAAAAAACAAATTATCTCCTTATCAGCAAGCTAGTTAGGGGACCTACCATCCGCTGGCAAGGCGAAAGAATTAAACGAGACCATGCTATTAAATATCTCGGAATTTATATTGATGAAAAGATGAATTGGAACACCCACCTTAAAGCACAATCTACTAGAGCGACTCAACTTTATCATAATATCCTAAAAATAGCCGGGAAATCCTGGGGAGTTCCCCTTATTCATCGAAGGACCCTTTATAAAACAGTAACAGAACGGGTGCTGGCGCATGGGGCAGTCGCCTGGTGTCTAGAACCTACAGTCCGAATCGCCAGAAAACTCTCAACAATTCAACGTCCGTTCCTCCTGGCGATCTCAGGTGCCTACAGGACAACCTCCACGGTAGCTCTGCAGGTCATACTGGGTATCCCTCCTCTTCATCTACAATTACAAAGAGAAGCTCGTGGCACAGCACTCTTCAGACTTAGACTTCCTCTTTCTACAAACGTCAGTGACATCGATCCCAGTGAAATTGAAGAAAAAGCTACCGGATGGTCAACACACCCATCGGAACATCTAAGTCCAACTCAAATTTCCCTGGATGACGGAGGCAACATAAACACTAGACTTAGAATTTATACCGATGGATCGAAAACAGAGAGGGGTGTGGGTGCAGCCTTCTGTGTTTTGACCGACGTCAACATTACCCACAGATGGTCTACCAGGCTTTCTCTTAGAAATACAGTCTTCCAGGCAGAAATCCTAGCTCTTCTCAAAGCAGTGGAACACGCCGTTTCCCTCCCAACTCAACAACTGACTATTCTAGTAGACAACCAAGCCAGCATCAATTCAGCAGCAAACCCAAAGTGTCACAATTCAATTGCCCGGAAAATCTTCAAGTTACTCTATAGTCATCCTCACATCAGAGTGTCGTGGATCAAAGCCCATGCTGGTTACATAGGGAACGAAGAAGCAGACAGACTGGCTAAGGAGGCAGCAGAAACGGAAAACTTTCCTGAAACACCACTCGAGTTACCAAAATCTTTTATCAAAACATTCTTAAGACAGAAGATGTTGGCCACCTGGCAAATGGCTTGGGATGATGGAGATACTGGGAGGCTCATTCACAACATAATTCCCAAAGTTAGCTTGCATCCAATCAATTGGACACGCAACGAAGTTTTATTTTTCACAGGACAGGAGCCTTTCCCTTCGTTTCTCCATAGATTCAACCTTGCCGAAACCTCTTTCTGTTCTTGTGGGGAAATCGGCACACCAATCCATCATGCTACGGTTTGCCTCCTCACAACCTCCTACCATATGGCATCACCCAGCCAACAACATCAGCCAATATGATTCCGAAGAGTAGCCAACAATTCAACGTCAAGAAGGAAGATACATAATTTTCTCCACTTTCTCCAAAGAAAAACCAGTCTTTTCCGTCCAGATCCCAAATAATTGTTTTTTTTTCGTTCCTTCAATAGTCTTCTCAGTTGAGTCCAATGCTTTCGTCCCATTCCCACATTCTTGGCCAACATTTTATTAATTAGCAACTTCAGCAACCGAACAACCTCTTCCTCCAGCGATGAGGGAAATTAAATCCAATCAAACTTCAACTTTCCTTCATGCGTCTTCATCACTCCATCCTTTCCTTTGGAGATGGAAAGTCCCGTTTCACCAGTTCAACATTCAACTTCGCCTCCTCTTCAGTCCATCATCCCCTAATGAATTCAGAACAGCTTTGTCGTTCTCTCAGGACTTTCTTCCAAGATCCTCCGTGTTTCTCCTTCAAACAGAGTTCCATCAGCCAACTCCTCTTCAAAATCAAACTTTTTTAAAATACTGTGCGGCACATCTCTCTGTTCTTGTGTACATTTTTATGTTATTTTTATTACTGTATTAATTTGTTTTTCATCTTTTTCCTTTCATTTTCTGTTTTTTTTAATGTATTTTTTTTTCTTCGTATAGTCTTTCTATTGCATTTTTGTTTTTATTATTTTCTAGCTATTTCATGTATAACTGTGTAATATTGTGCTTTTCAAGGTTTTATTTTCCCATGTTTCCAAAATATTTTTTTAATATTTTCACAATAGCAATCCTTCCTTTGCTCCTGTAAATGTTTGTAGACTTGTTGCGTTTTTAATTAGGCAGCGGTATAGAGAAATGTCAAGTTTTAAGAGAGGTCACCCCTTCGGGTATTGTGATTTCTCTTCCACTTCATGACCCCGTCACTGTTTAAATAACCATATGGTTATAGTTGCAGGGGCATGGAGTGGTGTTATGTTATGTATTTAACTATCTTAAGGTAAAACTCGAACCAGAAATGATAAAAAAAACTACACAGAAATTGATGTTGAGAGAAATAAGAAATCAAAGCGACATGTACAACCAAAATCACAATTTTCAAGAAAAATATTAAGAGCTAAAGGAAAATCAAGTTTAATTAAAAATGAAGTCAGGAAAGGATTGACTTACAAATACAATGGATTCTAAGTTGTTAAAATATGTATAATTTTTTGTGGAGCTTTGAAATCGTTATTTGCGTTTTACGGAAATCTGATATTTTCACTTTTTTGGGATTACGAAAAATCTCAAGAAAAAGATTTAAAGGTATTCAAATAAATTTTATCATAGAGTTCTGTGCCTTTCTAAGTATTTTCTGAACCTCAAATATGGCTTGTAAGTATATAATTATTTATTTTAGTGCTAGTTTTATTTGAAAAAGTGACTTCTTTTTGTAAATTCTTGTTGTGCACACAATTTTGGTATATCTCAATAACTTTACGAGGAAGGGCGAATATTTTGCTTCACAATACAGGTAATTGTGTAGCAAATATATTATTGAAACAAAAAGTGAAATATATTTGATAGATTTTGTTGTAAGATGTTTGGCGTAAACTTAAATTTTTACTAAATTTTGATCAAATACGGCCAAAATTTCGAAAATAAGAAAGATCCATAAAATCGCATTTAAATTCATATATTTATGCACCAATTGCAACTGAAAACATAAGTGTCGCATAAAAATTTCCTTTTTTCAAAAAAAAGTGCTCCGAACGTAGGCACATATCTTAACATAATTAGTGTATTAGGAAGTTCTCTGGATGAGTATATGTTTTTAATTATTTTTCTTAGCATGTTTTAAGCAGATAACCTGTTGCTGGATGTAAAATTTGCCACTTCATTTAAATTCAACATATTAATCCATCATAACCAAATGCAAATTTTGCATAAGGGATAAGAAAGTGAAGTCGACAGTAAGAAGAACATGTGCAAGGCCAATAAAAGAACATGGGTTAAATATCTAATGCAATTTGAAGATTAAAATTATTTTGTTAAGGAAATCGTGAATATCAAATTATGTATCAAAGATTCAATTGAAATTATATTCCCGGCGAACAAGTTGGTCGCCTAAGGCGGCCTTTTTTTAAAAATAGATAACCGAGTGTATGCTTACATCTATGCAACTTTACGAAAACTCAATCAGAAAGTAAAAGAAGATTCTACTACAGAGAGTAATCTTTTTTCTCTCTTTCCTTCAGGATCTTGAGACTAATTTTAAAAGTAAATATTTTTTTTTATGCGATGAAATCATTGATTATAAAAGACAATTTTCAGTTTATTATCATATTATTTAGTCTTCCTTTAATTAAACAAGCAGAATAAACAACAGGACAATCTCATCAATAGTTGTATCTAACTTCAGAATATATCCTTCCTACGTAAATTACTCCCAAAGCGGGATACTTGACGCCAACTTTACGGCGACCGTCATTTACAATGTCGCAAAAGGGAAACTCTACAGATGAGATTGCTCTATCAACATCAGTAGACAACAGAATTAATTTCCAGCTAGATTATACGATCCATTGCAGAATGTGGGTCAATAAACTGCTATGCCCGTTATTCAAGGGTGTGTAGGTTGGTTGGCATTGTAATGCTGATGAATTGCCTCGTTAATTATTTCATTCGGTAATATAATTCTCGTTGCAAAATAAGGCAATTCACGAGGTGTGCGCGTTTAGTGACTGGATAGAGAGGGAAAAAATGTCGATTAGCAAGAATTTGAGTGAAAATCTTTATGGGTCACAGTACCTTGTTAATGACAAAGACCGCTAAGCATTGAAAATGTTTTCTGGTATATGAGAACTGAAAGGGAAAATTATATTTGTCTCTACATGTCATATAAAACTATGTTTCAAGGATTTAATTCGTTCTAAAAGTTGTCTGTTAATCAAAACGTTTCCCCTCCCCTTTCTAAGTCATCTAAAATGACAAAAAAACCCGAGCAGATAAAAAAAGAAGAAAAGTTAAAATCTATCTAATGACTTTGTTAGTTTGAATGTAGTTTTGAATTATTAACAACTATCAGCAAACGATGTATTTTCATAATTCGGGCATAAATGTCGCGTACACCATTAATTTCATTAATCATTTGTGTTAATAATTTATTTCTGTTCTCTTAGAAATTTTTCCAATAATTTGCATTTATCGTTAGAATATCAATCCATTTGAAGAGAACAATGAAATTCCAAATGTAAAAAATACTTAAATAACGGGATTTCTATGGTGCTTATTGTATTCATGGTTTAGAAATTGTTTTGCACTATAATAATATTAATGTTTTTTCGCGAACGAAAGTTGTATAATAATTGTCAAACAAAAATACCATTCACATTTTACCATTCTCTAGAGAAAGTAGATCCATAATGTTGATGCGAAACCCTGCCCCAAATTTCATTTATGCAGTTTGTTCTCGCTTTGGGTTATGTTTTCACTAACAAGCAGACATATTTCAAGAAATTATTTCTATTTCGAAATATTGACATTCAATAAATCTGATAGAAAGACCATTATACTTTCTAGTTTAATTTGAACATCAGAAAGAAATATCCTCAAATCCATTGTATTTCCATGAAACCTGTAAAAATCGGAAGTACAAGAAGAAATATGATTGTCAATTTGCGTTTTGTGAGGTTTTGTGGTTGAAACTTAATTGAGTGGAAAATGTTTAGTTTTAAATCTACAACTGAGTATTTAGGATTCTTAGCAGTAGGCACGAAGAAGAAATCAATCATTTCAAAGGAACTAGTCGAGAATTTCACAGTTCTTTTAAAAAGTGTATGCAAGTTACTTAGGAAAACTATTGAAATAATCTGTAAGTGCTTTTTTCTAATAATGCCTGTATTTAATCTTTATTAATGTCCTAGGTAAGCAGAAATGTTATCATGGTATATTGTCCCAAAATGAATATCAATATTTAAATTTAATTTTAAAAGTATTGAAAGAACACACATAGTTCGATTTAGCAAAATCCATTTCAAATATTTGATTTGAGCAGAAATGTTACAAAATATCGAGCATCTTTTGTGCGTCCAAATGTGTTTGAGAGCAACTGTAAGCCTGCATTTCAAATTATTAATATTGTGAGTATAAACAGCAATCTCCGTAATATTTGCATAATAAATGCAACATTCCCAGTTCAGATTTCTGTGGTTTTAATTGTATCATGAACTAGCAGAGTACCAGGTGTTGCTGAGTTGTTTTCAGGACAAAATCTTGTGTGAGACAGGATAATGAATAATAATATGTTATTTATTAATATTCTTTCATTGACTTATCTGAAATTCTAATGAAAGTATTCACAAATTAATAGAACAAAAATTTTCTTTCTATTCAATATATATGCCATAAGCAGATTGTATTACATATCTTTCATATATTTGCGGTTGTAGATTGTGTTAAATCTT
The DNA here is from genome assembly GCA_013235015.1 of Araneus ventricosus. Lineage (NCBI taxonomy): Eukaryota > Metazoa > Arthropoda > Arachnida > Araneae > Araneidae > Araneus > Araneus ventricosus. The sequence goes on from BGPR01003647.1 coordinate 104,181, forward strand.
GTATTGATGTCAGCTCTTGAATCATACAAATACTCGATGTTATTTTCCACTACTATTATGTATCCAACTAGCTTGTGCAGGACTCCAAATGACTAATGCATATTATAAACAAAATAAAATTTAATAAAACACAACAAGAGATTTAAAATAAAGTTAAAGTATATAATCAAACTCAGATGTCCACATTGCAATAATGAGTCAAAAGAGAATTCCAAAGATGAAGCACAAAAAGCTTTTTATATTACTCCTGTTTTCACGCAGGTGCGAGATCAAAAACGCACGCAGAAATGAAGCGCTGTTGCCACATATTGTAAGTTCCTTTTTTTGAGCATCATTGTATTTTAGAAGACCTAGAAATACAATTTTACCCTTATAGGTCAATTGTTTTAAATGCCTTTCAACGACTCACCTCCACCCAACCCATGAGGGTACGAGGGCCCATTTTTCATTACAGTATTTTTTATTGAATAATTAGCCGATATACACGCGACTCCGCACTCGTTTATCTGTTCTATACATACATGGACCCACTGAATATGTAAAATGCAATCAGTGATATGGAAATAAAATTCAAATTATCTCATAATATTTCTTTATAAACAACATTGGCAGTTTTTCCTCCTGGTGACAAGACAAAAAGATTTTGTTTGGAGGTAACTCTTGAAAGTGCCACATAAAGTTATTTATGAGAAAACAAATTCTCCGCTTAAGTCAATTCCAGCAGTCGGAAACGTCTGTCCCTTGTAAAGGTTCGGGAGGGGAAAAAAGGATTTCTTCCAATTTAATTTTCCCTTGTAAACAACACATGACTTTTGATTCGTCTTTCCATTTTAAGGCTGAACAATATGGACAGACTATAGACATCATTCCTATTGAAACCGAATCATCATTTTTGTTATCCATACATGGATCATAATTCAGGGTGGAATTACCCTTTTTCGAACTAAATACCGGGAACGTTTGTTCTTTCATTTCTTCTCCACTGCCTCAAATTGAAATGTATTGCGCTGTCAGGCGACTATTTCGCTCATCATGGGATTCATTTTGTCTCTGTGACAGAGCTGCAATGCCATTTAAAGAGAGACGGTTACTCCGTTCAACAGACGACTCTCCTTTCCTTAGTATGGACATTATTTCTCTGTTTTCAGCCAATCGAACTTCTCTTTCCTCTAGATTTTCATCATCCAGCAACAAACGAAGCCTTTTTGCATTTGATGTGCACCGGCCAAAGTTGGAATTTCGTTTTTCAAGCATTAGGAGATTTTGAAGTCAGACGCAAATCTTTAAATACCCGTTTAAAATGAGAACACACATGAATTCAGCGCATACGCAAAGCACAGATCCTGCTGTTTTGCACATTCGCTGATCGAGGATGGTATTTTACGCATGCGCGGATTGAGGTTGGATTGGATACAAACATAAATTCCGCGCATACGCAAAGCACATATACTGTTACTTTGTGCATGCGCGGATCGTGGTAGGAAAATAATTATTAAAATCCCTTTATGATTTTGATATGTGTTTAATATAATGAAACCTTCCTTGATAAATGCCCTACAGAATAGTACCAATATCTCCAATATCAGTTTAATATGTCTCGAGTTTTAAGCGTTCACACATACAGACGCTTTCACGGGACTTTATTTTATATTATGTATAGATATGAGAGTTATTTTTCTAGTAATATTTCAATAATCTAAGTAACTAAATAAAATAATGAAAAAATTTTCAACAAAATTGCTGCAGCAGTTTGAAATAAACACTTCTACATTAATTATCGGCAGTTATCATCCTGAATGGTAGATTAAAGAAGATTTAACTCCATCAGTTTTTAATTCGCGATATTCAAACATGTGAATCAAGTTTCAGTTCTGCCAGGCAATATCTTAACATGTATTTAGGGAGCTTGGCCTTATACTACCCTGAGTAACTGGCAGTCTTATACTAATGCTAATGAGGAACATATGTACGAAGTTTAATTAAAATCGCTCCAGCTGTATCAAATTTCATGTCAATCGGCTTATTTGTTATTTGTATTTGCAACATTTTTCACCACACCACCCTGCACTGATAGATGGGGTTAGTGTTTATTTACCCCTACAATAAGTTTAGACGGCTAATGAGAAACAAGCGTACCAAATATCAGCAAAATTGAACCAGCTGTGTCACACTTCAAATTAATCGGCCTATTTGTTATATATATTTAAATTACCCTGTTCCACCCTCCTCTCCGGGATTGTGTTAGCGGTTATTTACCCATACAGTATTTTTATTTGGCTCATGAGAAACATGAGTACAAAATTTCATCAACATTGCCAATAATGTCTGCTGACATATTTGGTACATTCATTTAGGCGACTTCGCCCCAACCTACCCTGTAGGGTGGGAATTTTCAACTCTCAAACGCACTGGCTGGAGTATAAAGTTCGTAACACGGGGAAAAAGTGACAATGCAATCGTTATTGATTAGTCAATGGACGGGCTCTCCTCCCAAACCAACCACTCAACCCATCGAAACACATGGTTATCCAGTTAAAATTTTTTTTGTAATGTATCACACATATTTGTAATGGAGTTTTTCTTCCTGACGACACATGGCATGCTTTACACCCTTTGGGTAAGCAAGCTCGGCAGTAACAGTAAAAATCACACATGGCATCCAGGAACAAAGATCGCGAGGTAGTAACCCTCTCTTATACATCAGTTATTTATCCGAGATCTGTATTGGTGCAATCATGCAATCAGTACGTCGCCAGTGCCCTCATGATTCGCCTCAAAAAGAAACAAATGTGCCTCCCAAACATTACCTTTTAATTTTGCAAGAACTTTCTAATGAAGAGAAGGCTTGTGAATATATAAAATCGTCGGATATCATTGATCAGGAGCATATTGAAGAAAATTATCTATCAAACTGTGAAAACGATATCAGTGATCTTCAAGACATTCAGGATTTATCAGGGGATGATTCAGACGCTAACGAATCTAATTATTTTATGAAAACCATTCATAAAACGAAGGGTTTGAAAGGTAAAAAAAATCCAGGAAGTTTCGGTGATTCACAAGTTAAGAAAAGAAAAGAAAAATTACGCTGAAAAGTAAATTTTAGAAGACCCCTCGTAAAAATATTTTTTGTAAGCTTTCAGCGTTTTGCAAAAGCTGTGATAATTTTCACGATGATTTCTAACAAACAATTATCCAATAGACCTCTTGAAAATTGCCGACATATATACACTCATGTCCATAAATTAATGATAATGAAGTTCAGGCAAAGAAAGAGACAGAAGCAAAACAAATTTGACTTATTTGTAAAGTCTATTTATTAAACAAAAGGTAAAGAGCAAAAGAGATTCTATATGTTTGACATAATTAATAAAAATTGCGATTTTTATTCCCTGGAGCAAATTTCCAAAAAGAACCTATTTACAAAAAACAGTATAACATGGTTAGTATGATGGTTAATACGGAGTATGTCTCCCGGACGATGCAATACAGGCCTTACAACCCCTAGGCATGCTGAGTATCAAATTATCAATCTGATCTTGGGGAATATTACACCACTCATCAAGCAATGCCCTCTGAAGTTCCGGTAGACAGGTGGGAGGGGGTTGACGGGCTGCAATTCGTCGGCCAAGCATATCCCACACATGCTCTATTGGATTCGAGTCCGGTGAGTATGCTGGCCAATCCATACGTGTGATATCCTCCGATTGAAGGCATTCGTCTGCAATGTTTGCACGGTGAGGACGGGCGTTGTCATCCATAAACAGAAATTCAGCACCCATGGCGCCCCGAAAAAAACGTACATGTTGTTCCAGAATGACATCCCGATAGATGTGGCCTGTCATCGTTACACTCTGAACATGCAGGTCAGTTCTGGAACCAAGAATAATTCCTCCCTAAACGAGCCATCCTGCACCACCGTAACGGTGTCGTTCAATGGTGTTGTCTTGGTGGTAACGGGTACCTGGCGCTCTCCATATGAAAGTCCGACGAGAATCAGACTGCAAACTAAACCTGGACTCGTCGGAAAACATCACACAAGACCACTGTTGCGGTGTCCACAATGCATGCTCTCTACTCCAGGCTAATCGCGGGCGACAGTGAGTTGCGGTAAGTGGAACACATCTGACAGGCCTACGAGCATATAGACCAATGTGCCCTAAGCGTCTGTACACGGTCTGCCTTGAAACTGTCGTACCGGTAGCTGAAGAGAGAGAGCTGACGAGACAGGTCTGATGCTGTGCTCCGTCTGTTTCTTTTGGCAGTAACTGCCAAATACCGGTCATCATTCGGCGTTGTAACTCGGGGGCGACCTGTGCTGTAACATCTACTCACATTACCATCATCTTGGAATCGTTGCAAAAGCCTGGAGATGACACTCTGGGCGATTCCAAGTTCCTCGGATACTTCCAGCTGCGTACGTCCACTTTCCAGTCGTCCGATAATTCTACCACGTAAAAAATCATCCAAATGCTTCCTTTGTGCCATAACTATGCGGTTATAGCACTGAAAAGCTTTTAAAGCGCTTGTGAACAATTTTACTTCTTTGCCACCATTCCTTATATACCCCTCTCTTACACTCTCGCCATTGTGACGTACTATCCGCGCCCCATCTGGTGGTTTCCTGTAATTTGTATATTCTTCTTCAAGATGTGTGTGATAATTCTACAGATGAAATTTTTATTTTAGAGTTCAATTTCTGTGTGATTCTGAATTATCCTTAATTTATGGACATGAGTGTATCTTACTCATGAACCAAAGAATTCACATAAATACCGCTTTTAATAGGAAAATGGCATTTTAATTTAAATTTTTTATAACTAATATAAAACACTGAAAGAAGTATTAAATTTAACCTATTAGAATAATAGAAATTAGATATAACTATAAATATATAACGATTACTTTTTATATGATAAAATCAAAGCCTTTAAATTGTGGCGTCATCTACATTTGAAATAAAAAATAATATCTTATTGCTAATTACATCTTATATGATCATAAAAAGGATAATTTAAATGGGAATATTTAGAGGGAGCATAAATAAAAAGAAAAATGTTAATGTATTGGTATTAAATATTTCTTATTTAATATAAGCATACAAGAATTTTTTAGGATACCCATATTTCAAATCATTTTTAAAAAATGCATTAATATGGGACTGCTGACTATTTCCATCCGTGTATTGATTCTGTGAATATAATGTATTGCAATATGTTTATATATTAAACGAGTTATGTTACTATTCGAAACTGGAAAACTATTTATATTGAACTGAAAAGTGTTTCTTTTATCAAAACTCTTAGTGATTAATTTATTACCTACTTTTTTATTTCAAGATCAAGAAAATCCGAAGAAGAAAGGTTATCATTAGATTTCAGTAATATCAAGTATTCTGGGTAAAAATAATTTTGTAGTGTGTAGTTTTTTCTTTTGTAAATATTAATAAGTCGTCAATGTACCTAAATATAATATAAGAATAATTGTTAATATTTTTCCTTTCATAATAGTGTAAATATAAATTAGCTAATGCATTACTAGCAGGTCATCCTTGTGGAAGTCCTTTAATTTCCTGGTACAATTTGTTGTCAAAGCTAATATAGATTTCTTTTAAAATAATATCTATAATGTTTTAATTTTTTTTAATATTAATCACTTTATTTAAACCAAAATCTCCACGAATCCATAATAAAATTTTCACTATACCTTTAATATCTATACTTTTGAATAAATCTTGAAAATCAAATGTATGCACTGAAAAAATATTTATGTCTTGAATTCCTTTAAAAATTTCACAACTGTTGTTAATAATAACCATATTATTTTCTATTTTTAATTGTTTTTTTTTAAATCTCTTGCAGATATTTTTTAAAAGTTTCACTTTATTCTTTAAGTAACTACAACTTCCGTTCTTTACACTTCTAAATTTAAGTGGATTTTTATGAAATTCGTGTGTTAGAAAAATATGGGGATAGTTCTCTTTCTCACAATGTAGATTTAATATTTTATGAAAAGCTTTAATTATATTATCTTTTTCTCTTGCACTGAAAATAGTTTCAATATTTGCTTTCTTATTTAATTTTTTGTTATTATTAATTTAAAGATAACTTATGTAGGTAGTAGTGTAGGTAGGTATGTAGTGGTCATAAATTATTTGACCCAATCCAAAAATTAATAAAAAAATCCCTATAGTATAGTAATCTCGGTCTTTAATGAGAGAATAGCTCTAAAAGTTCTTTTTCAGATATGTAATGCGCTGTTACGGCGAACTCAATTTGCTACAAAGGAAAATTCCAAACGCAAGTGCCAAAATGGCTACCGTACAATAGGAGGCACGTCTCTGCTTATACGAAAGTGAATCAATAGTAACAGTTCAAATATGTTATCTGCTAGAATATCGAAATTGTCAGTTTTCAAGCAATAATTTCATCAATCGTTGGCATAAGCAACTTAAGGAAACAAGAAACTCCATGGAGTGTTGGTATGCACGGTACCCATTTTGTCAATTGTGCTGAAAATCTTTCGCTGCAGCAGATTTAGTGCGTTGCTACATTAAATGATATTTGTTATTATTAATTTTTCAAATGTGTGCACTAATTTATGAACACCCTGTATGTATCTATTCAGGTAAAGGTTATAGGGTAACAATAAATAACGTCACCCCGTCCTACAATTGCATCCGGGTAGACATGAAAGACCGGCCACCACGACAGCATAGTCAAGCACTGAAGTTCCTGCATTATAGCCTCTATTACGATAGGCTGATGCAACAACCCCGGATAAAAGGGGTACGACCTCTCTGCGGAGATGGGCCCAAGGAGCCACACCACCATTATTGTACCATCGAGTTGGCGAGAGTCAGCTTACTTATACGGCAGCCACTCATCCATGAACTAGCGGCCCCCCCCTCTGATGGGGTGGATAATGGTGATAAGGGTTATTTTTAAAAAAACGTGGCCATTCTATAAGGGTAGGTCAGGAATATGAGAAGCATCCAAAATTACACAGGAATATTGGTGATCAACTGCCACTAGAGCAAGCAAATGGCATTTAAAATAATAAAGTGCAGTCTGAAATTCAGGATACTTTTTGAAATTCGCACATTTCTTTCGAATATTTCTTCAACATTCGACCATATAAAGAATAGGTTTTAGCTTACAATTTACATTGAAGATTCTATCAAAAGAGCATTTAGGGGACCAAGCACTCGAAAAGGGATTTTGTATCCCCAATTCTTTTGTATGATGTGCGCAATATCTGCATGCATTTTTGCAAAAATGGCACGAATATTCAGGAACATACAAAGGTTGCTTAACTCTTAGAGCCGCGGCTATTTACTCATAACAATAAGACACGGGCAGCGCACTCAGTACGTCACCTTCCTTTTTATCAATTATGCTTCTTTACACCCAAATACTTTAGTTTTCCCCAGTGAATGCTATAACGTAGGTACACACAGGTTTAATTTTAACATCCTTTGAAATACTAAGAGATAAAGAATGCCTACGTATGTCATAATTTCAACCTTCATCGTTTCACTCGTTTTGTTTAGTGACGGTATATTTCGCCTGACGTATAAATTTGTATACTTCATGAATCAATCAATCATATATATATGTTAGCAATTTGCAAGAAGTCTATTGGATAATTGCTTGTTAGAATTCATCGTGCAAATAATCACAGCTTTTGGGAAACGCTGAAAGCTTACAAAAAATATTCTTACGAGGGGTCTTCAAAAACTTACTTTTCAGCGGATATTTTCTTTAATTAATTTGTGAATCACCGAAACGTCCTGGATTTTTTTACCTTCTAAACCCTTCGTTTTATGAATGGTTTTCATAAAAAATTAGATTTCTTAGCGTCTGAATCGTCACTTGATAAATCCTCAATGTCTTGAAGGTCACTGACCTCGTTTTCAGAGTTTGATAGATAATTTTTTTCAGTATGATCCTGATCAATGATATCCGACGATTTTATATAGTCACAAGCCTTCTCTTTATTAGAAAGTTCTTGCAAAAATAAAGGTAATGTTTGGGAGGCGCATTTGGTTGTTTTTGAGGCAAATCATGAGGGCACGGGCGACGTACTGATTGCATGATTGCACCAATACAGATCTCGGATAAATAACTGATGTATAATGAGAGAATTACTGCCTCGCGATCTTTGTTCCTGGATGCCATGTTTGTTTTTCATTGTCGACGCCGAGCTTTCTTACCCAAAGGGTGTAAAGCATGTCATGTGTCGCCAGGAAGAAAAACTCCATTACAAATATGTGTGATACAATACAAAAAAATTATAACTGGATAACCATGTTTTTCGAGGGGTTGAGTGGTTGGTTTGGGAGGGGAGCCCGGCCATTGGTTAGTTAATAACGGTTGCATTGTCACTCTTTCCCCGTGTTACGAACTTTATACTCCAGCCAGTGCCTTTGAGGGTTAAAATTTCCCACCCCACAGGGTAGGTTGGGGAGAAATCGCCTAAATGAATGCACCAAATATGCCAGCAGACATGATTGGCATTGTTGATGAAAATTTTGTACTCATGTTTCTCATGAGTCAAATATAAAATACTGTATGGGTAAATAACCGCTAGCACAATTCCGGAGGGGAGGGTGGAACAGGGTTAATTAAATATATATAACATATGGGCCGATTGATCTGAAGTGTGATACAGCTGGTTCAATTTTGTTAATATTTGGTACGCTTGTTTCACATTAGAAGACTAAACTTACTGTAGGGGTAAATAAACACTAACCCCATCTATCAGTGCAGGGTGGTGAAAAATGTTGCAAATACAAATAACAAATAAGCCGATTGACATGAAATTTGATACAGCTGGAGAGATTTTAATTAAACCTAGTACATATGTTCCTCATTAGCATGGATGTATAAGACCTGCCAGTAACTCAGGGTAGTATAGGTCTAAGCTCCCTAAATACATGTAAGATATTGCCTGGGAGAGATGAAACTTGATTCACATGCCGAATTAAAAACTGATGGAGTTAAATCTTCTTTAATCTACCATTCAGGATGATTGCCGATAATTAATGTAGAAGTGTGTGTTTGAAGTTGCTGCAGCAATTTTGTTGAAAATTTTTCTTTATTTTATTTAGTTACTTAGATTATTGAAATATTACTAGAAAAATAACTCTCATGTCTATACATAGTATAAAATGAAGTCCCCTGAAAGCGTCTGTATGTGTGAACGCTTAAAACTCGAGAAATACTTAATTGGTATTGGAGATATTGGTACCATTCTGTAGGGCATTTATCAAGGAAGGTTTTAGTATATTAAACACATGTCAAAATCAAAACGGGATTTTAATAATTATTTTTCTACCACGATCCGCGCATGCACAAAGTAACAGTATATGTGCTTTGCGTATGCGCGGAATTTATGTTTGTATCCAATACAACCTCGATCCGCGAATGCGAAAAATACCATCCTCGATCCGCGAAAGTGCAAAACAGTAGGATCTGTGCTTTGCGTATGCGCTGAATTTATGTGTGTTCTCATTTTAAACGGCTATTTAAAGATTTGCGTCTGATTTCAAAATCTCCTTATGCCTGAAAAATGAAATTCCAACTTTGGCCGGTGAACATCAAATGCAAAAAGGCCTCGTTTGTTGCGGGATGATGAAAATCAAGAGGAAAGAGAAGTTCAATTGGCTAATAACTGAGAAATAATGTCCATACTAAGGGAAGGAGAGTCGTCTGTTGAACGGAGTAACCGTCTCTCTTTAAATGGCATTGAAGCTCAATCACAGAGATAAAATGAATCCCATGATGAGCGAAATAGTCGCCTGACATCGCAAGACAGTTCAATTTGAGACAAAGGAGAAGAAATGAAAGAACAAACGTTCCCGGTATTTGTTTCGAAAAGGTGTATTCCACCCTGAATTACAATCGATGTGTGGATATCAAAAATGATGCTTCGGTTTCAATAGGAACGATGTCTATTGTCTGTCCATATTGTTCAGCCTTAAAATGGAAAGACGAATCAAAAGGCATGTGTTGCTCACAATGAAAAATCAGATTAGAAGAAATCCTTTTCCTCCTACCGAACCATTACAAAGGACACACGTTTCGCACTGCTGGAATTGACTTAAGCGAAGAATGTTTTTCTCATGGACAACTTTATGTGACACTTTCAAGAGTTTCCTCCAAAAAAATCTTTTTGTCTTGTCACCAGGAGGAAAAACTGCCAGTGTTGATTATAAAGAAATATTATGAGGTTATTTGTATTTTATTTCCATATCACTGATTGCATTTTACATATTCATTGGGTCCATGTATGTATAGAACAGATAAACGCGTGCGGATCTGCGGGTACAACGGCTAGTTGTTCAATAGAAAAATACTGTAATGAGAAATGGGCTCACTTCTAGGTTGGGTGAAGGTGAGTCATTGAATGACATTTAAAACAATTGACCTATTAGCGTAAAATTTTATTTCTAAGTCTTCTAAAATACAATGATGCCCAAAAAATGAACTTACAATATGTGGCAACAGCGTTTCATTTCTGCGTGCGTTTTTGATCTCGCACCTGCGTAAAAACAGGAGTAATATAAAAAGGTTTTAGTGCTTCATCTTCGGAATTCTCTTTTGACTCATCATTGCAGTGTCGACATCTGAGTTTGATTTTATACTTTAACTTTATTTTAAATCTTTTGTTCTGTTTTATTAAATTTTATTTTGTTTATAATATGCGTTAGTCATTTGGAGTCCTGCACAAGCTAGTTGGATACATAATAGTAGTGGAAAATAACATCGAGTATTTGTATGATTCAAGAGTTGACAGAAATACAAGATTTAACACGAGCTACAACCAAAAATATATGAAAGATATGTAATACAATATGCTTATGAAATATATATTGAATTGAAAAAAAAATTGTGCTATTAATTTGTTAATACTTTCATTAAAATTTGAGATAAATCAATGAAAGAATATTAATAAAAATTATATTATTGTTCATTATCCTGTCTCATACAAGATTTTGATCTGAAAACAACTAAGCAACGCCGGGTACTCTGCTAGTTTATGATAAAATTAAAACCACAGAAATCTGAACTAGAAGTGTTGCATTTATTATGCAAGGATTACGGAGATTGCTTTTTATACTCACAATATTAATAATTTGAAATGCAGGCTTACAGTTGCACACACATTTGGAAACTCAAAAGATGCTCAATATTTGCAACATTTCTGCTGAAATCGAATATTTGAAATGGATTTTGGCTAAATCGGACTATGTGTGTTCTTTTAATACTTTTTAAAATTAAATTTAAATTTTAATATTCATTTTAGGACAGTATACCATGATAGCATTACTGCTTACCTAGGACATTACTAAAGATTAAATATAGGCATTATTAGAAAAAAACACTTACAGATTATTTCAATAGTATTCCTAAGTAACTTGCATACACATTTTAAAAGAATTGTGAAATCCTCGACTGGTTCCTTTGAAATTATTGATTTCTCCTTCGTGCCTACTGCTAAGAATCCTAAATACTCAGTCGCAGATTTAAAAACTAAACATTTTCCACTCAATTAAGTTTCAGCCACAGAACCTCACAAAACGCAAAGTGACAATCATATGATTTCTTCTTGTACTTCCGATTTTTACAGGTTCAATGGCAATACAATGGATTTGAGAATATTTCTTTCTGATGTACAAATTATACTAGAAAGTATAATGATCTTTCTATCAGATTTTAGTGAATGTCAGTATTTCGAAATAGAAATAATTTCTTGAAATATGCCTGCTTGTTAGTGAAAACATAACCCAAAGCGAGAACAAACTGCATAAATGAAATTTGGGGTAGGGTTTCGCATCAACATTATGGATCTACTTTCTCTAGAGAATGGTAAAATGTGAATGATATTTTTGTTTGACAATTATTATATAACTTTTGTTCGCGAAAAAACATTAATATTATTATAGTGCAAAACAATTTCTAAACCATGAATACAATAAGGGCCATAGAAATCCCGTTATTTAAGTATTTTTTACATTTGGAATTTCATTTTTCTCTTCAAATGGATTGATATTCTAACGATAAATGCAGATTATTGGAAAAATTTCTTAGTGAACAGAAATAAATTATTAACACAAATGATTAATGAAATTAATGGTGTACACGGCATTTATGCCCGAATTATGAAAATACATCGTTTGCTGATAATTATTAATAATTCAAAACTGCATTCAAACTAACAAAGACATTCAACAGATTTTAGCTTTTCTTCTTTTTTATCTGCTCGTTTATTTTTTGTCATTTTAGATGACTTAGAAAGGGGAGGGAAACGTTTTGATTAACAGACAACTTTTAGAACAAATTAAATCCTTAAAACATAGTTTTATATGACATGTAGAGACAAATATAATTTTCCCTTTCAGTTCTCATATACCAGAAAACAATTTCAACGCTTAGCGGTCTTTGTCATTAACAGGGTACTGTGACCCATAATGCTTTTCACTCAAATTCTCGCTAATCGACATTTTTTCCCTCTCCATCCAGTCACTAGACGCGCACACCTCGTGAATTGCCTTATTTCGCAACAAGAATTATATTACCGAATAAAATAATTATCGAGGCAATTCATCAGCATTACAATGCCAACCAACCTACACACTCTTGAATAACGGGCATAGCAGTTTATTGACCCACATTCTGCAATGGATCGGATATTCTAGCTGGAAATTAATTCTGTTGTCTACTGATGTTGATCGAGCAATCTCATCTGTAGAGTTTCCCTTTTGCGACATTGTAAATGACGGTCGCCGTAAAATTGGCGTCAAGTATCCCGCTTTGGGAGTAATTTACGTAGGAAGGATATATTCCGAAGTTAGGTACAACTATTGACGAGATTGTCCTGGTGTTTATTCTGCTTGTTTAATCAAAGGAAGACTAAATAATATGATAATAAACTGAAAATTGTCATTTATATTCAGTGATTTCATAGCATAAAAAGAAAATATTTACTTTTAAAATTAGTCTAAAGATCCTGAGGGAAAGAGGGAAAGAAGATTACTCTCTGTAGTAGAGTTTTCTTTTACTTTTTGATTGAGTTTTCGTAAAGTTACATAGATATAAGCACACACTCGGTTATCTATTTTTAAAAAATAGCCGCATTAGGCGACCAGCTTGTTCGCCGGGAATATAATTTCAATTGAATCTTTGATGCATAATTTGATATTAACGATTTCCTTAACAAAATAATTTTAATCTCCAAATTGCATTAGATATTTAACCCATGTTCTTTTATTGGCCCTGCACATGTTCTTCTTACTGTTGACTTCACTTTCTTATCCCTTATGCAAAATTTTCATTTGGTTATGATGGATTAATATGCTGAATTTAAATGTCGTGAAAAATTTTACATCCAGCAACAGGTTAACTTCTTAAAACATGCTGAGAAAAAGAATTAAAATATAAGACAAATACTCATCCAGAGAACTATAGATATTTCCTAATATACTAATTATCTTAAGGTATGTGCCTACGTTCGGAGCACTTTTTTTTTGAAAAAAAGGAAATTTTAATGCAACACTTATGTTTTCAGTTGCAATTGGTGCATAAATCTATGAATTTAAATGCGATTTTATGGACTTTTGTTATTTTCGAAATTTTGGCCGCATTTGATCAAAATTTAGTAAAAATTGACGTTTGCGCCAAACATCTTACAACAAAATCTATCAAATATATTTCACTTTTTGTTTCAATAATACATTTGCTACACAATTACCTGTGTTGTGATGCAAAATATTTGCCCTTCCTTGTAAAGTTATTGAGATATACCAAAATTGTATACACAACAAGAATTTACAAAAAAGAAGTCACTTTTTCAAATAAAACTAGCTCTAAAATAAATAATTATATACTTACAAGCCATATTTGAGGTTCAGAAAATACTTAGAAAGGCACAGAACTCATTGATAAAATTTATTTGAATACCTTTAAATCTTTTTCAGAAATGAGATTTTTCGTAATCCCAAAAAAGTGAAAATATCAGATTTCCGTAAAACGCAAATGACGATTTCAAAGTTCCACAAAAAATTATACATATTTTAACAACTTAGAATCCATTGTATTTGTAAGTAAAGCCTTCCTTGACTTCATTTTTAATTAAACTTGATTTTCTTTTACCTCTTAATATTTTTCTTGAAAATTGTGATTTTGGTTGTACATGTCGCTTTGATTTCTTATTTCTCTCAACATCAATTTCTGTGTAGTTTTTTTTAACATTTCTGGTTCTAGTTTTACCTTAAGATAGTTAAATACAGGTATCAGCCCTATATCGCATGAGTTGAATAACAAAACTGCTAAAATATTCCATAAAACATAATTTAGTTACTTACTTTTAAATAATTTAATTTTCGCCACCAAAGTTTCTTTCTTATCTTGTGGCAACTTTGGCATCTTTTAAATTATGAACGGAATTTTTAACAGTTTTAAAAATTTCTCAATTTATCATGTTTATTTTTCCAGTAATCAACTTAATTATTAATTGTTTTAACTTTATGTAATTTCTTTTAATGTTTCATTGTTTATTAAATTCTAAATTCATTTTATTCCACTGAACTATATGTTCGCCACTTTAAACGACCGACGCCTTTGTGTGAAATCCGGTTTTGAGCGTCTCCTGGCTGGAAGTTTTTCTTTGTCTAGATATACTGCTGTAAAAACACTGAACGTAACGATCACACGTCTGGAGGTTCTCGATCCCGTTGGATTTATTCCTTCGGTTCTCGGCCTCTCAGGCGTATAGACAGGCATGAAGATATTTGGTTGAATGTGACAACGAATTCTGCATAGGGATGACATGCAAGTGTATATAAAATTGTTCCTTTTTTGAAAATTTAAGGAGTGGCTGACAATGCTGTGAAAAACGAATTCTCTTTGTCTTGGGCCTCTACAGAAAGACGGTGTGCCAGTGGAATGGAAGGGGAGAATGTTGATAAAATTACGGCGTACTACGATTCTAAAATCATTTGAAATTACGATTCTAAAATCATATTGAAATTACGATTCTAAAATCATCCTGAAATTACGATTCTAAAATCATCATGACCAGTTCATATACTGAATTGCAATCAAACAGCAAGAATTTGGACACTAATGCTTCGATAAGTATTTTTTCTGCAGAGAGATGTCTTTCGTTAGTATAATTTTTATTTTCTTAGTATCTTTTTTCATTTTTAAGCCTGCTGCGCTTTTGATTTAATGTGTAGCTATATTTTTCATTTGGTTTTTTATATGCTGGCTCTGTGCATCAATGTCTGTTATTTCAATATTCTAGAATATGAATATTAAAATTGGCAGATTAAAGTTTTAGTGTAAAAATAAAAAAAATATTTAATTTAAGAAAATAATTTTCTTTAATCTCTCTATTATTGTGTATCAATGCAATGTACAACTTTTGTTTAAGCTACTTTCACTATCGGCTATTAATTTTTTAGGTAGTCTAGGAAGGTAGGTGATTAATTAAGTAAAGTGAAAATTGCATTTTATTTGCATTTATTTTTTAGCACCAAAGGATCATTTCATAATTGAATGTAAATTAATCTTTCATAATGGTAAGTGGTATAAATAAGGTTTCTACACTGCTAGTATTCAAAAATCAAATATTTTAAGAAATACAGTCGAACCGCGATATAGCGAACCCGGGATATAACGAACCCTCGGTTACAGCGAACCTTTCACATGGTCCCAAATGAAGACCTATGTTAATAATGTATTTTCATACGTTTACAACGAAAAGCAAACGCTAGAGACTCGGTTATAGCGAACTGAAATTTTCTAAAACTTCAAACTTTTCACTTGCCCAAAGGGGCATTCTTTACTAATTGTGCTCAAGTCAACCCAACTTCTACAAGAGTCACCCCTTTTGCATGAAATACTCCCTTTTGCATGAATTGCATTCCTCGCCTATTGTACCTTTGTTAGAGTCGCTGCTAACCCCATAAGTGGGACAAAGGAACAACAGGCAAGGCTTTTTACAGTTTCTATTTCCCCTCCTGCCCCTGTTGGACACTTGGTCTAGTGTCAACCAGGGAAGGCGGGGACTTTCCGGTCAGACGACCCAGGAGCAATCACGTGTTTACTCTGCCATTTTTGTTTAATTGCTTAGCTTATCATTCTATGAACTTTGCAGTGATCATGGCTAACGTGGCCAAGCTAAAAGCTTTTTCTATCGGAGCAGAAAAGCACGGAGTGAATGCTTTTTCGCAAAATGAAATCGAACATTTCGAATGTTGTGACGACGATGTCATTACATCTGGAGAAGTGAGTTAGGAAGGTATCGTGGCATTAGTAAATGAAAAAAACAACTCTATTGTAGATTCGTCTTCAGATATGGAGGAAGAACAAGACGAACCATGGCTTTCAATTGCAGATGCAAAAACGTTTTGAACAATTTTTTTGTCACAGAAAACATCGACGAACATGTTGTAGACCTTTTTAAAGTAGTGGATAAAAAAATTGACGAGTTGTATATAAAATCGAAATTTTTTCAACCAAAAATAACAACTTTTTACAATGTAGTGGATTAGCAAATAAGTAAGAAAAGGTAAATGTATAGTTTGTTTATTATTGACTATATTATTTAATACTTGGTTGCCCTAATTACTAATGAAAATAATATGTTATTAAAAAGTTTATTATAGAAGTGATATATTAGCATGTTAGGGCATTTTTTTGCAAATACGGATACAGAGAACCTCGGTTAAAACGAACTTCTGAGTCTGTCTGTTGAGGGTTAGTTATAACGGGGTTTGACTGTATTAACATTAATCCCCCATTTTAACACTTTGCTTCTAACAATCTTAGAAAAAAAGTAAACCTCTTTTGGATATTTTTTAATTGGTAAACATATTACAAAACTTTCACGAAAATGGTCATTTTTAGGTAGGCACATATATTAAAGGATTTTTATTTTATGATTTCACAGAGAAGTTGATGAAATAAAAGAAGTGTAAAATCGTTAGTATTCAGTATTGGAAGAGAAAACACGAAATATTAAATGTTTGTTTAAAACATGAAAACGGTTTGAATTTCATAGCACAAAGGAAAGTATTTTTGTAAAGTTATGCTCAAAATAATTTTTAAAAATTATTAAAATTACAAATAGTACGGCAACTTAATTAATATTAATGAAAAGATAATTTTTTGAAGTTTCTGATGGCGTAAAAACCATATTTATGCTGTAATTATTTTGGAATCTATCCAAGCTTAATTTAAGCTTAATTTAATTAATTAAAATTCTAATGAAAAAATCAAAAATTGCTTCGTTGTGTACATGATCATCCTCCAAAGTATGTTTGTCCAAAATTTTGTAGCTGTAGTCCATCGGTATGACTTGGAGAGCACTAATACACACACACTCTCCTTCATTATTAACTAGCCACCTTCGGCGACCATCTGGTTCTCCAAATCTATTATTTATAATGATTCAGTTATATCAATAAAATTTAAAATTAGTAAGTTTTTGAAATTGATTCATAATATTGTATTTTATATTAGCTATTTAAAATTAAAGCTTTCCGACGAAGCAATTTCCAACTGAAGTTTCTGAATATAATAGATTGCTAGGTTTTTCAAAGATGACAGATAAAACTGAAGATTCCAGCTAATGACTACTATAAACAAAGTAAAATGTTCAAACTCGTGAATTCTAAAAATTCGCGAGTTTCAAAAAAATCTTTTTAGAAAAAAATTCTGCAAGAAAAAAATGAAATTCAAATGCATCCAAAATCAAATAGTAGAGAAAGAAAATCTACAATTACATCAATCCAATCGCCAGATTTTTTTGTAGTTAAATTAAATCTAATGTTCAAATAATTGTAAATAAATGCATTTATCCTTCTCAAATATTGATTTGAACTTCTTGCTACAATATTGAAACAATTTAAATACATTTTAATTTCGAGTAAATAGGTATAAATATTACAAAAAGCAATTAATTGAAATAAAAAATGCAATAATCCCTAAAATTCGAGCTAATATTTCAAAGATAATTATGTACAAGAAAATCATTTAACTGAGCAAGAAACCAATTAAATATTATTTTTTATTGTTCCGCTATCTGTACCGGTCTATATGTGGTATTCTATTTATGCTTGTTAAAAGATTGGTTGAGAATATAATTTGAAACAGTAAGTGTAAGTGTTTTATGCTCAAAATACATTTAAAGTGCACATAAGATTTTAATATTGATTTTTTGAAAAAAGAAATAGCATTTTCTAACAGTAATTCTTTAAAAACTTACGTTTGTGAACAAAAATTTCGCTCTCCGGGCCCCCGCTATATAACTTGTTTATTTCTTGTGTCCTTCCTTCCTACCTCACATAGTTTCCCTTTATCAACGTTGACCGCAGATCATGTTGATTAAAAAACTCGTAAAAATGAAATTAAATATCTTACAATACTCAAACTAATATCATTGGAAAGATAAGTGTTTGCCCTTTAAATTGCATAATATAATTTCCCTGCGATAATTCTTTCGGAAGGTATTAGAGAAAAAATGGTCGAAGTCATGCTCAATTTTTTAATGATTAAAATTTGAAAAAAAATGGCTAAAGAGATGCACATTCCCAGTCTCCAAATTTTACCTGTGTCAAATTTGGCAGCTCTAGGCTCAACGTAGTATTAGTAGATCGCCGACAGACAGACAGACAGGCTTTCTCTTTTATCATTAGTATGCGTAGAGATTAATAGGAATGAGCTCGAATAACAAATAGTAAAAAAAAAAATATTTATCATAAACAAACTATAATTATTTTGTGCACAAGTTGATTTTTCATGTTTTTAGTATAAACATGCAAAAAATTTTAGCTAAAGTGCACTTTAAAAGTTTTCCGAAACAGCTATAATAAATTTTGGTAATTTATTAATAATAGCAGCTTCTTATTTTCCAGCTATAAAAAAATGTTTACAATTTAGAGTAGTTTCGTTAACAGAAACGGACCCATTTTAGAAATTCCGTGACAAAAAAAATCAAATTGAGATTATTTATTAAAGCCAACTATGATTGTCATTTCCGGTTGATACTCATCTTTTATAAAAAAATTCTTAATGAAAGAAGCATTTTATTAAACAGGTATGTTTTCATTTACAGGTATAGTACGATCAATTTTTGTGTGTGAGTCTAGCTTGAATGACGAAATACATATAAAGGCATTCGGTACTGTGTTCCTACTAAAGGCTTGGAAGAAACATAACTCGAATCTTTCTTATTTGGGTTATTTCACTTCAAAAATTTATAAAGTAACAATACATCCTAATTCAATAAAAGGAATATTATTTTAAGATTAAAATCAAAATTTTTAATGGATTTTTTACATTCACAACTCAAAAGATAAAACAATTTCAATTCATCTATCAATCTATTCACTATTATATCATTCACAAAATGCATATACATGAATTTGCTTTCATAATGTTTCTAATTTCCAATTATTTACTTCATTTACTTTTAATATTATATATATTAAAGATAGAGAGCTTACAAACGACTTATGTTTCCAAAAGCATCCAATTTTTGAACTCTTACACTCGCATTAAGCAATTTTACTGCATACTGGAGAATTTTAATAATGTTCTCATTGATAATTTTTTCTATCTTACGCGATCTATCACAGTCATTCACAAAATGTCGTAATATTGAGATCTAACAAAATTTCCAAATTAATTATCTGTCTAAACTATCCAACATTCCTGTAAAATCAAGCAAGACTAGACACATATCAGTGAAATCAAAATTCATGTAATTATTATTTAAATGCTTAAAATTTTCTTTAAAACTTATTATCTTTTCAACATTTATAAATTCAAATTTCAGATGTTCTATTTTAATTCATGTTTATTACCATGTAACTGAATATTCCTCTGTAGGAGATAATCAAATTAAAAGACAAGGGTATTTTTACAATAAGCAGGAAACAGAAATTCCCTCATTGTGAAATGGACCGGAAGCTTCCTTCCACGAAAATCTTTGGAATTTAATCAATGCAGACGTGACTGTCCCAATCGTCTTTCAAATCCCTCAAGATTTAAAGGGAACTTATCAAGAAAATTCAGAAACGTGATTCTCGTCCTAAATTGACATTTAATTAGAATATCGTGCAGCTGATGCTCAGGAGAGGATGCTGATTTCCTATCAAACTGTCACTTTAATAAAATAAATACTATAAGTTTAAAATATTGGCCGAGAACAACAGGGATTGTGGATAAATGCGGTAACTGATACTGTATAATTCCCAAAAACAGGAGTGTAGGAAAGTGAATAGAAACAAAATGCAAAATATATTTAAAAAATAAATAGAGTCACAACTTTAGTAAATAGCTGTAAGCATTTACTCTAGTTTTCCTTACTTATTTGTATTTTATAAATAACTGCACACTTTTCCCAGGTAGCACGACATGTTGTACGAAACTGTATACTATTGTTCGATATTATATCATTTTATGTTATTTTACAACATTATACAATATTGCGAATATTGCTCAATATCTTACAATATTGGACAATATATTTATGCTACTGTGGTTAGTCAGATACATTCCTGCTCACGTAATATAGATCAAATATGGTGCTCTGATTTAATTTTGGAATCCACAACGCACCTTGCAGAACGAAAGAAAGGTAAAGAGATCTTAACACGGAGTAAGAGACGTGTGCAGTTACGTAAGCCATGTCCCCTGCCCAGATAGCACGTAAGTTTGCAGCAAGTTTGATTTTGACTTGATATTACTTTGTCATTGCAAATTTGACGCGTCAAACTTGAAGCGAACTTCTGGCAAGTTCGCCGCGACACCTAGCGCCAGCCTCGCTTGCAAAACGCGTTTGCCGCAAGTTCGCCGTGACAAATAGCGCCACCACCTTGCAATGCAAGCTTGCTGTAAGTTTTCAAAACAAACTTGATGCAAAGATAGCACAAGGAGATAATTATCTTTGCCTCTGTTCTAAAAAAACATTTTTAATAGCATCTTCTAGACCGTCCTTCTTTTTATTAATTCAATAAATCAATGATAATTTGTGAAAAAACTAACTTTTTTATAAAAAAAAAATTTGAAACATTTTCCATCTTTTTACTAAATATAGCACTCGCACTTTAAAGAAAACTATATCGTCTTTTTCTGGATGCTGAAATTTTAACGTTTGTGAACAAAATTAAACCGAAAAACAGTCAATGTTTGTTGAAAATTAAACTTATACATTTTGTCCCATTTTGAAATAATTACTTTTGAACTATAATTTCATAATTTATTCCACTAGCAAAACGTAGTTATTAGCGAAAATCGCTCTCTCTTTGACTTGAAATCATATTATCAACTCAAAAAATTAATGAAATCAAGAAAACAATTTAAAATAAATCGTATACGAATCGAATCGAACGATGTATTAGCGAAATCTATCTTCTCCTCTCAGAGTTTAACTGGCCGAGTGGCCAGCTTCAGAAGCGGTAGGTCGCGAGTTCTAATCCGGGTTGTGTTCGTGCTCTGTTTTTGCTATAATTTGCAATGAGTTGGACGCGGCAAGCGTGCAGCAAGTTCGTCCCATGGTGACTTCGAAGCTTGCGTTAACTTGCTGCAAGCTTGCACTCTTGTCATGTCAGATTTGTTGCAAGCTTGCTGCAAACTAAAATTGCTATCTGGGTGAATTCTACATTTTTCAATTTCACTGTTAGCCACTTGCTACTTGTGACTCAGCTCTTTCGAATTTGCATATATTGGCAATATTGGGTGTGTATTGATGACGCAGTTACTGAAATTAACAGAAATGGCTTTTTATACAGCTAATTTTTTTCTTTTATTCGAATTCTGTTATTGGCTCTTTTGCAGGAATAACGGAGCAAACGAGATCAATGGCAGCATTGTACAAACGTGAATAAAATTCTCCCATAGCCCATTTGTTTCTAACTAGTGTGTTGTAAATTCTAGTTGTGGAATATGCTGTTCCCATTTCTTCCATGGGAACAATTGACCCTTTGGTCAGATTTTAAAAAAATAATCTCCAGCTTCCTGTACTTTCATCCATATTTTCATCATTAGACGGCGGGGATATTAAAATAACTCTTCTAATTTCTTAGATATATAGGAATTACTTGTATTTTCCTTTAGTTCATTGCATTCATGGAGTAATTCAGTAATGTGTTTTTCAGAATAGATCCGACAATTCTGGATTATTCTATGATAGTTTTTGTGAAAGGCATATGATGTATACCAGTTTTCTACGTTTACATTGTGTCCGGAATTAGGAACCTTTTGTATCACCTCATGCAATTTCACCTGCAGTACTATCTAGTTCATGGTGGGTACCCTCGTAAATCTCCATTTCAAACATGCAAAATGTTTTGAATGCTCTAGAATAAATATTTTTACTCCAATAATCCAATAATTAGCTGGTGTATTTGACATATATTGCTGAAAAGCATATCTGCCTCCAAAATGTTCCAGTTTTTCATCGATGATGACATATTTATCACGTTTATTGAAATTTCGCAGTTTTATATCGTCGAATCGGAGACGACTCATTCGAAAAGAAAGGTTCGCTCGTTGATTTCTCTAATATTTCAAAATCAGAATCATCAGCAAGAAGTTTAGACGCGACTAGAGAAGTTGACACATTTTCAGCTATTTTAGTGTTTCCCGGAAGTTTTATCACTATATTCTTCGCCAAAATTATTTAGTTTTCTGTGGCCTTCAATTTTAACCATTTCCTTTTGCCGTATTTATCTCCCACCCAAATATTTTCGCTATTGTTAGTATCCAAAACAAAGACTTCATCATCTCAGTCTATGATATCTTCTTTTCTTCAATCATAGTCACATATGCAAATTCAGTTGCTCACTCTTCATCTGATCATGCCTTCTACGTCTAACGAACAGCAAGTGATTTTTTAAGCTTCTCGCTTATTCATCAGATTTTAAATATCGAATCCTCTTGACACTCCTATCATTAAAATGTTCACTCAATTGAACAAAATAAAAAAAAAATCGCGGTAGAATGAATAAGAGGGTGTTTGACATTCTTTAAGTTGAATTCCAATGAATAAAGGAAGATATTTTTCTGTAATCCAGTCACAGGTTTCTTCTGTTGAATATGATCTTGAAACCAGCTAGCGTGGGTTTGACTCAATTCAATCTAAGGGAAGATAGTATTTTTAAATTTTCTTTTCATGGTGTGGCGTATAAAACACTTTGTGCGTCTTCGTAGGTTAATAATTTTGTCAACAAATATCATATTATTTGTTCTGATGAAACATGAATTTCAGACTTATCATGTTCAAGCTAGATTTTTCTTCCGACGCAGTTAAATTATATATATTTTTGGTTAAAGCAAAAATTTGATTCAATGTATTATATCATAATCATTTTTAAATAATGTTCCATCAATTTGTATTTTATTCAAAAATCGATACTACATTCTACAGGTGCTCTTGTATATGGAAAAAATATTTTTTACTAAACATTTTCTATATATCCGAAAAATCATTATTTATTCATCAGTCATAGTAGAAATACAGTCAAAATACTACTAAAACGCTGGTTCCGAGAATGTGTTTTCAAAAATGCGTTCTATATTGCTTGTAAATCAAAAATGTTTTGCTTATTACTTAAATAATGCGCTTATATAAGCAATGTATAGTGATAGAAGGTTAATCAAGGGATTTTAGCAACATAAAAAATGCACGAACTAAAATCGTAAAAAAATTACAATTTTTAAAGTTTATAATTAAAGTTTTATTGTTTGTGTGTGGTTGTAAGGGTGAATTTTGTGTGAGGAAATGTTATCTTATTTCATTTAAGACTTTTAAAGATAATTGAAACTTTTAATTTCGATACAGTCACAATACCTTCAATGTGGATATTCATGTGTAAGACGTTTCAAATTTGGTGTTTAAATCGTTATATCATATCCTGGGAAGAAATAATTATTTTTTATCCAACCTTCTATTAAAGAAATGGCCAAGAATAGAAAAGAAACTATGAAAATGTTACTGAAATGTACGCTATGAATCTTATAACTACTCATATCAAGGAAATCCTCTCCACTCAATTAAAATATGCAAGTGTGATTTCATTATGCAAATAAAAACAGTCGATATATCACTTTTCATTTAAATATTTAATTCAAAAAGAACATAGTATTTCTAATAGGACAAAACTCAATGTAATCAGAGAACTATTTACCTACAATTAGTAAAAATATCTAACTCTGTCTATTTGTACAAAGCTAGAGTATGATAATTTTATGATGCTGTTTACCTCAACGGTAGCCCCAGATATATACGGATTCAATTTATTTTAAGAATTCCAGCGCAGTATCATGAAATATTAATTATTTTAAAATGGAAAGTATAGATTACACTTTTAAAATTGAAATATCATAATCAATAATTATTATCACACATTCTTTGAAATTTCGGCTGCTTAATATAGAAATTTAATTTCCCTTGTTTATTTTTCTGAAAGACAGTTGTAGATGGTGATTAATGAAGGAAAAGATAATAAATTGGTATTCTAAAGCTAGATGTAATTGGTTCAAAAATATTTATTAACGAAATTTATTTTATATAATAAATAACAACCCCCCTTCTCCTCCGATTTTCTAGTGCCTTAATGTGATATTTAAACACAAATAAGCGCAAAATCTATCTTGATAATAATTCCATAAATCTATAAAACAGAAGTTTCAGACACTGATATGAATTCTTATATCATGTAAAGCATACCAGAAGAATGCGTCGAAGTTTATCAAACCCAATATTATTTCGAACCAAGCTAAGATATAGTGAGAGGAACTTATCTGGAATACAAACCACTTACGCATATGGATGAGAACAAAGGAATCCGTACGCACTACTTAAACAATCTCTCAATTGCCGGTACCAAGAAAATGCCTGAAGCCTACATAAGATAATGGTGGCTTGGATTCTGTGAAATCCCGAATAAGTACTTCTGCCACAATCTACTGTGTTGATTAAAACACACCTCAACTAAAGGTCAACGATCTCAAACCTTGAGAGGGGAAAAAGCAAAGGCAAAAAAATATCAGGCGAGTTCCAAAACTGACGACATTAAACGTTGGACACGTTTTTGACGAGTTCCGTTTCCGACGGAATTGTAGGTCAGGCCTGCTCAAGAAGAACTATTGAGTCGACATAATAATACATGTGGAATACAGGGTGAATCACTTTAAATTCACTTAATTCAAATGTTTTCTAAAATTCCATATTCAACAAGTATTATTCACCTGGATCAAATCATTCATCGTAGATTAAGTTTCATGAAGCCTTACACAATGTTGCTCTCACAGGCCCATATTGCTCAGCAGCATCACGAGGGCTAACATAAAATATTGCAACCACTTTCATGACAAAATGTAGACGGGAAACAGAATCTTTTGATACTTTCCCAACGTCGTACGTCACTTTGTTGAGTATTTCAGCGCTTCTATCCCAATGTTTCTAAATAATCCTAGCTTTTAAAATTCTAATTGATATTCTGTTATTCTTAATATCGTAAAAGTCGTAGGTAAAGGGACATACCTTGGTTGGAATTGTACCTCTGCCAACGGTCAATATAGAGAAATTTCCTTTCTCCTGCCAAAATATTCAGTTTAGGAGTCCAGTACATTCATCTTGTTCATCATTGTTGACATATAAATTTTCCTAGTGAAAATCTGCATATTGTTATTCCTGATCCGGTGTAAATTGCCAGACGTGTTGATTTTTTCTACTTTTTTTCAACGTAAGTCTTTTTTTAATGTTTTGTCTATTGTACTATTCGTTCTATACCTGTCACACACGTTGGATATTTTTAATTAATATTAGTACAAATAATTGTCTGAAAGTAAAGTAAATAATATGAGAAGAGGTACATCATCCTGTACGTTTGCCATCTGAAAACAATATAGTGTTATGTATCAATATCAGAAAGTTCGTTTCAAATACGTTTGCTGTAAATAATTGCGCAAAACATTACCTGGGATTTGTGAAGGACGTGTGCAAGGTTAAGAGGTCGTAGTGAATTCCTAAGAAAGGAAGAAAATGTATTTCCATGGCTAGATATTGAAGATATTTTCAGTGTAAAATTTGTAGACTTTGTCAAGTATTACCTCATCCTTTAATTTGTCGCCGAGGCTTATTCAAATTTCTGGTTTTATTTTGTAACTATAATATTTATTAGTTTAATTTCTTTCCAAGTTCGAAGAATTGTTTTTTGTGCATTTTTTCAAGATGATTTTTCATTTTGTCACTCTGTTATAATATTTTTTTCTTCTTTACTTTTCATTTTTTATAAAAATAGAACCTATTTTTCTAATCCAAATGATTTTTAAGTCATTAAAATATAACTTGTCTTTTGAGTGAACAAAAGTTTTTAACGTTTCAATTTTTAAGAAAAGTAACTTCCTTTTTCAGTTGTGATATTGTTCTATAGTCATATGCATCTAAATATTAAGCAGTGATGTTGAAAAGTTTAGTTTTGTTACGAACTGAGATGTAACAATGTTATGTATTAATGCTCTTGCCAGGGAACACCATAGCTGTGTCTATGGTGCAACCTATCAGTGTACCTTGATAAAAAATGACAGGTTATATATTTTTAAATTTTGCATTACTATGTGTTAGGTAGGAGGAAAAATTTTCTTCTTTTTTTAAATGAATAAAAGTAACTAAAGTTTGTCACCAGTAGATTTCTGAAATAAATGCCTGCTGTGAAAAACCAAATGTTTTTCTCCTTAAACCTAATGATGAAACATTCTTATTTTGTATGAAAATATTCGCCTCACATTTGAGTGATTTAATTGAAAAAATGCACACGTTGTAATTTGGAAAGAACTATAACTCTATGATTAAAACTCACTCGAATTCTATGATTAAAACTCACTCTAAACTCACTTTAGCTCTATCATTAAAACTCACTCTTTTTAACTCTATGATTTAAACTCACAGCGGCTTAACGTTCGTATTTTGTTCCATGTTATATCGCATAAAGCAACATTAAGAAACAAATTCTAAGAAACATTTGAAAAGCTCTCTTCTATCGTAAGTATTAAGTTTAAACATATGATTCCGACAATTTTTGAGAGAAAAAGAATTAGTTTGTCACCAAGAATATATTATTTGAAGAGTTTTCCATTAGCAGCTACAACATTCGCCCCCCTATGTTAGGCAACAAAATGTATCCAGTTTTGGAATATAATAGTTGCACTGAAACAGCCCAGTCATGAAACTAATTCCTGATATTCAGTACGAACTGAACTTTTTTCAGAAAGGTATCGATGTGTGTGGATGGA
>BGPR01003648.1:0-65340 GCA_013235015.1 Araneus ventricosus
GTTGCCCTTATTGTAAAGCTCTCGTCATTTACAGTCTCTTCCACCAGCTTTTATTCTTGCAGCTCTAATCCTTATGAGAATAGAGGGCGAAATGTTCTTTTTCTTATTATTAGTAGAGACATATATATATAACGCTTTTGCCCATGTTATCTTGTGAACACGATAACTGGAGTAGTTTTGATTAGATTTTAACCAGCGGGGGATATGTTGTAAGAATAGTGAAAATATCGACCGAGTTTGTAGATGGGCTAACCATCTAAAAGGGGGTGGAAATGGTGGGGGACTGAAAATTTCATTTTCCCACAATTCCTTTACGATTGAAGATGGAATGAATACTCAAATTAGGCGAATTATTGCTTTATCATAACGAACAATTTTTGCATTAAAACTTTTTCGATAGCTGCAATTTCTTAAAAGTTATGAGCTGAAAAGTGATTTTCCCACTCTTCCCCTCCTCTCCCCCTAACTTAAAGTGTGTTTTAACTTATGCATGTTGCCCTTTGTTGGAGAGCTCTCGTCATTTGCAGTCTCTTCCACCCGCTTTCATTCTTGCAGCTCTAATCCTTATGAGAATTAATAAGGTGTAAAAATAGTTTCGTGAGATAATATTTTCCAAAGATATCGCGGAAAAACGTCTTACTTAATTTTTAATTAACTGAAATTTTAAGTAACTTTGGGGCTTTGGAAAGTTGAAGATGAACTTTCTCTTGTCTTAAATAAAAAGTATGCAAAGTCTGGTTGAAATCAGTCCAGTGGTTTAGGAGGAGATGTGGAGCATACATACATATACACAACAACTTTTATTTAAATTAAGATAATTATTCGATAATTATAAGATTAAAATTGCTGGCATATACTATGAGTCATGAAAAAGGTTTTAGTGAAGATATCGTCACAAATAATTAAATATTTAATTTTATTTAAGTAAATAGTTAATTTTAATAGTAAATTTGATGATTAGTTAATTTGACAGATTACTTTAATTTGATATTTAACTAAACATGGCTGCAGCAAGATTTGTTTAATAAATTTAATATGAAATAGCCGAAAAAGATAGATATATAAGAGTTCCCTTTATCCTTTTTTATATCGAAAATATATCTCATTAACTTTAAAATTGTTTTGGGGTTTTCTGCCTGAGTATTTGCTTTTAACTGTCGATGAAGATTTAAATTTACTATAAAAAAGGGCTGCATTGATATCCTATGCTTTAAACACACATATTAAATTTGCAACTCACAATGTTTAATAATTTTTATTCTCTTATGTATTAAAACTTTAGTGACTATTATCTATGTAACCAGAGATTTCTCTAAATGAGCCCATTCTAGGAATGTTTAAATGCTTCATGCCATGTGATTTTTGCATATGACAAAGTAATGTTCGCACAATTATAGGGTAACCTAGTTTCAATAAACTAATTTTTAAATCCAGAGTCGTTCTTCATTCGTGTCAAGTTGCAATTTTTTGCTACTGTTTCTGATAGGATGGCTTAATGTTATCTGGGAAATATTTGCACTGCTAGGATATTTATTTCTTTACGATTCTTACCTGTTGAATGATTATGTGTTGAGATATAAAAATAAATTTCACCAATGTACTGACCAATAAATCTAGCATATCCTTCTGAGTAGAATGATAAAACCTTGATATAGTAAGAAATTAAATGTCATGAAAACAGAATCACAGCGTAAATATTGCAAAGTATGGAAACAATAAAGTCATTGGGTATGTCTGTATTGATCAATATGCAATATTTCATTACTTTTGTAACATTAGCGTAAAGGAATCTACCTTTGCCTTCAAGCTTGCCGAAACGGGATTTTTTGTATCATTTCATCCTTTTATAAATAGAAAATTGAATTGGTGAAAAATGAATTGTTTCGTTGGGTTTGCTACATGCGACCCGTCGTTTGGAGCGCACGGTTTCGGTCAGGTTGGGCATAACTATGTATACAAACATTTTTCGATATTCTACCTTATTTCTATGCTGTAGGTGAAAGTACACACAAGGATTGCAAAAATAAAAACCCTTGTTAAGAATCCTTTTTTCACCTTCAACACCTCTCATGAATTACAAAGACTAAATCTTATGTACTAATTACTGAAGAGTGAAAGTTTTACGTCCTATATTCAGAATATTAATAAAATAGCTTCTATTCGTTGTAATTTAACTTCTAATAAATGTTTCTTCGTAATAAAGCAGCATATTTTCTTTATTTCTATTGGCAACATGAAACAAAAGAAGAGGGAAAATATATCTATTTTATTCTTTTATGCAAAATTAAAGGCTCTATCTTCGTGTCAATATCGTTTTATGTTATATTTCTCTCAGTGCCATTAAATTTAATTAAGACATATTAATTGCTTTTTATACTTCTATCAGTTATGTTTATTGTAAAATTTGTGCTGTAATTGCAATAATAAGAGTTAGAACTTAAAAAAGATTTCCAGAAGAATTAGGACAAGGCTTCAGGCTAAGAAATTATTTGATTTTAAAACTCTATAACTACTTCGACATTTTATAACATTTTCATGATTTTAATTCATCGTTAGTGCTGAAATCACACGATAACCTAGAAGGGGTTTTCTTTTTCAAAAGTCGAAAATGTTCAAGTATTTAAGCTACAGTAATAGAGGATATGTTTTAAGCTTCACTTGTTACAGCTAAAAGCTCGCTTTTTTCTACAATCATAACACTGACGTTTGAGCGCATGACATAAAAAATGGCACAAGATCACATATTTACCAGGGAGTATCCTTCTATAAAATTTCGGCTGTCTTGATATTTAACTACTGTGTGAAACGTTTCATTCTGCTTTATCAGCTGAATAGCCCCTTGCACGATACTCTTATACAATGTATCTTGCAGAGCTTCTTTTTTAAACTTTTCAAGTTGCTTCCACATGGATGCAGTTGCATCACGTTGGACGGCCAGCTCACTTCTGAAGTGCATTGAAAATTTATCTATGCTTTTTAAATTTGTTACAACCCGTACGAACTGTTTCAGGGTTTTGTTACCAACTACCATGTTGCCAGATTTTTCATGAGAGAATTTTTTTCTATAGTCATATAAAGAGTATGATCTTTTGAAAACCCATTCAGCTGAATGATGGTTTTGTGACCAGTTTGTCATTTGCTATAAGGAATGTGCTTGGAATTGAAGATATACAGGGTACCCATAAATTATCTTTACAACTTTAGACTTTAATAACTTTAAAACGGTAGTAAATAACAAACTGTTTTCAATATGTGACAATTTAACTCATTATTTTGTTTGTTTCCCAGGTGACGAAGATTTGACGAAAAATGTGGACACCACAGGAGAAAGCTTAGTGTGTAGCCTGGTTCATAGAGACAAAGCCCGATTCCCAAGTGCAACGTCGGTGTCTGAAACAGATGGGCGTCAAGAGGGGACTTAACTTCCGGTCACTTAAAAACTATCAGATTATCTTGGTGTTAAGAAGTTCAATATCTGCTCAAAGTGCAACATGATTGAGGCCATTCCGCAACATCTACTTGACTGTGTTGTCTTGGTGTATGATGACCTGCTTAAGCGACCGGATTTCGTGTTGGAGGCGATGAAGGCGAACGACCTCGTGGATTTTGTTAGGAAATTCTGCATTTTAAACTGCGAAGCTTGCATCTTTTCTAAATTGTCACTCGTACCTTTACTCTCTAAGATTCGAAGCATTCTTTCTTTAAGATTTTACGACATTCCTGTGAGCTAGTCACTTCACTTGACATATATATTAGCAGCTATTTCATCGTAATCGTATGACGTTGTCTATTCGATTCCCGCAGCTGATATGTCGATCTACTGATTATTAGCAGAGTATATATGCTTGTCTCTACTATGTCATTTTTATACGGTCTGTAGGTCCTCTAAGCATTCTCTTCTCGGAGAGACATCAGTGCTATGTAAGCTGTTGCTGGTACTGTACCTATAAGATGTAGAACAAGTATCAACCCTGTAAAATGGAGACGTGGTAATCTGTAAATGTGTTCTTAAATGTGATCGTCCAAATAAATGTCTCCTTTAACTTATATGTTTCGTCGTTCCCGAAATAATAAGAAACGCTCTATCTCATAGAAATTCCATTGCAAAAAGCCAGGACGCTTTTAGCTTATTATCCAGCAGCTCTTCATAACCAGTGTTACTCAAGCTGCCGGTCTCTACTACAAGGATTATAGTTTTTACGAGTCTAAATAAGAATAAGACTAACAAGTGATATTGGCAAACTCGCTTCCTGTGCATAACAGATTTGATCTGATTCAAATCAGAAGGGTTAGGAAGAAGAAGACAGATGGGGGACCCGCCCTCTGTTTATGGAAAACACTACCTATTTCCATGACTAACGTATACCAAACCCGAATAGTTAGTCGAAACGGTGGTTCCCTTCCATACTTTGTCCAAACGTTTCGTTGTATTGGGTATCAGACTTTGTCTCTGTGAACCAGGTTGCACACTGGAAAACCTGGAAAATAAAAAAAAATATGAGTTATCTTGTCACATGTTGGAAACCGTTTGTTATTATCTTGCACAGTTTTGAAGTTATTAAAGTCGACATTTGTAAAGATAATTTATTGACACTCTGTATTAACTGCAATAAGATAATACATTCAAATATGATGTGAATTTTGTTTTACTATTGTTCAATGGACCTCGCCATTCAATAAGAACTTCTGTAAATCCCTCTTTCCGACTCTTAGACTAACATGGAACAGAAGCGACATTACAGTTACGTAACAATACTTGAGCGGAAAGTCCACAAAAGTTTGCCATTTATTTATTCATTTATTTTGAGCTATCATATGTCTGTATTTTGTTCCTTACATTTTTTATTCAAATTAAATAATTTACGATACAATCAAACTACAGTAGACCCTCTCTAAACCGACACTCGTTACTCAGACACTCAAACTAGTTCGACGCTGTTGGAACATGTTACTTGGTGATGAGTTAATCTTTCCTGTTAAAATTGAAACCTTCCCCCATTCAGTATATGAATTTTCTACTGATCCTCGATAGTCCGGACACTCTCTATATTTCGACAGGTGTCCGGTTCCATATGTGTCGGATTAGAGAGAGTCTACTGTATTTTTTCTATGTATTGTTACAAAGCTATAAAGTCGATTCCCTGAGATGCTAAACTTGGCGATTTGGCGATAAATTTGGCGACTTTAGCGACGAAATTAATTTTCTAGAAGGACCTCGAACTTTCAACCTATTTCTACTGGTTTCATGAACTTTCTAGAGATTACGTCACTTCCTACGTAATGAAGTCGCTTCAAAGGTATAAAAGCAAGCTCTGAAGCCAAGAGTAGGCAGTTGGATTTTGATCAGCAGGCAAGCTGGTGAGTTAACAAGAAACCTTTGAGGGCTGTGTTGAGATTTATTGATAGTCTCTGTTGTGAATTTTTACTAGTGCTGTGTTAATACTTGTGCTACCTTTCTTTGCTCAGAATATAATATAAAATAAAGAGCTTTTTTTTCAAATCCTGCTTATTGGACTGCATTCACGTACACCCACAATACGATTTTATAACAGTATAATCTACAGGGTGGACATAAATTATTATACCTATTTCAAAAATTAATAAAAAATAACTAACTGATAATGTTACAACTACGTTTCTCATAAATTAGAGAGCAAATAAAAATTTTTTTTTCAGATAGGTTGTGCACCATTACAGCGTTCTAAATTTGCTGCAGCCACAGATTTCCATACGCGATAGTTACCGATAAGCAGAAGCAGGTGCGCGTTTTCTGGTTTTCTTTTTTGTGTTTCTTGAATATCTCTAAATCTAGTCTGTTTCAAAATTACAATTCATTTAACAAATTAAAGAGCGTAAAATTCCCTACAAACAAACGCTTTTCTTTTCATTCAAGCTTTAATAATTTGACAGAAAATGGTTTACAAATTTGAGAGATGTCCAACAATTTGCGACCACCTATACCACAGTAATGGCACGTTACCAATCTGAAAAAACCTTTTAAAATGCGTTGTAATTTTATAAAAAAAGCGTTAGTTATAATATTATTAGTTTTTTTATTAATTTATGTAAAGGGTCCAATAATTTACGACCACTTTTCGCTATTTCTGAACGAAATGAAAATATGTTTTTTATAAAGTTTTGAAAAATTTCATGCTTCATGCAAAAATTTTATTTATTATGATAAAAATTTATTTTCATCTTTAATTTATCTAATCTAATTGATAGAAATTTTCAAAAAAAAATGTCAAATGTTTTTAAAACATTACTCAGGACATAAAAAATAAAATATTCATCAGTATATTCATTCCATAAGAAAATAAAATATTCATCAGTATATTCATTCCATAAAAAAATAAAATATTCATCAGTATATTCATTCCATAAAAATATAAAATATTCATCAGTATATTCAGTCCATAAAAAATAAAATATACATAAAATAAGAATTGCTTTTTCAGTCCAGAATTACTTTAAGAGTCCAAACTGTATGCGTGTAATCGAACAGTATTTTAAAGGAAATCATCTGCTTTTACTATTCGCATCTGTAAGTCAAAATATTTTGCTTATTATACAAAATATAAACACATTCATATAAGGGTTTTCTTTAAGTAACAAAGTTGGTGGAACAACTATTTCACTTGGCAATAACAGCTGAATTTTCCTTCGGATATTGACAAAAATTTTAAGCTTGTTGAAAGGAAAATTTCAGAAACGCAAGATGAAATGAATTTCGAAGGTAAACGAATGCATTTGGAAATATCTGCTGTAGTTTAAAGCACAAACCTAAGAAATACAGAAAGTTATAAAACATGAATTTCCTCTTCTATATAAGGCCACGTGGCACGCAAACTGTGTTTACTCACTTTATTGATCACTAAACTCCTGTTTTACCTCAGAAGTGAATACTCTTTTTACTCTAGTTTACGATCAAATTGAAGAGGAGGGTTACTTTCTTTAAGCGTATCCTTTATATTTTACTTACGCAGCCTGTTGTTTATAAAAATGTGATTCAGAAACTGAAATGACTTCGTAAAGCTCTTAGCAAGATCTTCACCAAGTCAGTAAACAGAGTGGTAACTTGGCTTTTATTGACTCTTGGCCTTCCATGGCTTCGAGGCACAACAAGTATGTTCGAAAATGCTATGATAACAAAGCACGTTCTTTAATGCTATGAAGATGGAGTAGGAGGATGTAAAGTGTTCGCTTACATGGAAAGGGGATTTCGTTTTATATACCTAATCTTCGTTTTATTAAGGTAAAATATTCTGGAATGTATAATCTTTAAGAATTTGTAAAGAAGAGCTCTTTTGAAACAAAACTCCACCTTCATAAAACTATCAGAGGTTGTCCTTCGGAATGAGATAAAGAAATGAATTGTATTTTATTAACTTGTGATTCCAAAAATACAGGGTAAAATGTATTATAAAGGAAAGCGAATGCGTTTAGAAATATCTGCTATAATTTTAAAGCACAAACCATCCTAAACTTAGCAATAACTCAACTTATGATACGGTTTCATAATAACCAAATATATTTGCTTGATATTTTCTGTATTGAGAATTGTTCATACTATCTTTAATGAAAAAAATTGAACCTTTTCTGAGTTTTACAAACCGCAGTATCCCAAACTTATTTGTATTGAAATTTAATAGACAATATAAAACAAAATTTATTTTTATAAAGCGATGTAATGCTTCATTATATATAATTATTTGAACCATTAAAATGATATCGATAAAATAGTTAAAACAAAGTTTTTTATTTAAAATTTCTTATTTCCTTCAAACTAGTTAATGTGGTTAATGCTACCTTGATTAAAACTAGATGATCATTAGTTCAGGAATGATTCGTAATATTAAAAAGATATTTTTTATAATTTTATAAATTTTTATTGAATTCTTTAAAATATTCCCTAATTTGAAAATTTTAATATAATATTCATTTCGAATTTTTGAGGAATTCGCCATTTTCTTCTTTATCGAATACAAAGTGCATGTTGTCGAATTCAATAGTTTGTGTTCCATAAGTGTTTTACATACCAATCAAAAATTTTAATTTTCATAAAATATAATTTGACAAATCACAAGGGTATGTTTGATTAATATTAATATAGCTATTTATTTTATAGAATTATTGTGAAATTAATGCCAACGATTTTTAAAACATTCTTCTTTTCATATCATAACCAACGTACGGTTACCTCATTCAATTATTTAAAAAAATTAATTAATCTTCATATACCATTTTTTCACACTTTAAATGAGAGTTAGAGACTTAAAGTTTCCATCGCTAGCTTGACAATTTATTTCATTCCCTTTCGTATTCATTAATACAGATATTTTAAATGGTGTTTTCTAAAGATCACTGAAGCTTGATTGAAAATGAAACTGATTAAATAATAACTTAAAAACTGATTGAACAATACGAGTTTATTTATACAGTTTGCTTGATACAGTGACTTTACTTCCAAAATTAAGTTCATTGTATATGTTGTTGAAAATTCAAATGAAATTGTTCAGTCACTGAATGAAACGTATCTCATTGGATAATTTTATGACGTAGCCGAAGTTACGGCACTAGACGAAGTTGATTGTTACAATCTATATGTATTTTGTTAACTTGTGTTTTTATGATAAGCAGTCGAACGAATGGCTGTCCGTGAGTGTGTAAGCTGCAAGAAAGCAGCATGTTCCTTTTAAGAAACTTAATTAAAGTTATTTTTCATTTTAAACTAACTGTCTGGTATCTGCGTTAACTCTGCAACATTATATTCACGACATGCCAACATATGTTTCAATCAAATAGTTTACATAAAAGATTTCGCAGGAGTTAAGCAAAATGTTATTCATATTTCCCCAATTTTTTATTCGCTAACGTGTTTAATTTGTAAAAAATTAAATTCGGCTAGAACATTAGAAAAAAAAGTTAATGTTTTCATAATTTTTTATATAAGAAAAGGCTTAGAGGTATTAAAGGTAATATTTCTTTCGCAAACATTTCTTCCAAATATTTTCGGTTAAGCACAAATTTGAGTTAAAGAGCTTGAATAAAACTAAGCGAAAGGGATATTCAACATACAGAAATACTTGCCACCCCTTATGTAGAAAACTCAGAATTCCAAATCTTTATGAAACATTAAAAGTTCATGCTCCAAGCGAACCGCGTTTATTTTATTGATCATTCAACTTTTGTTAAGTTCACCAGTGAATACGTGTTTAGCTCTAGTTTAAGACAAAATTGAAGAGGAAGTTCTATTTTATTTTAAGACTGCAGAGGGATTTTACTCACTCAGCCTATTGTTTAGGAATGCACTTCAAAAACTGAAATGACTCCGTAAAACTTTTAGCAAAATCTTCACCAGATTGGTAAACAACTTGGCTTTTATTGACTCTTGGCATTGCAAGGTTTCCAGCACAAAAGGTATTTTAGAAAATGCTAGGATAACAAAACACATTATTTAATGGTATGGAGATGGAATGAGGGGGATATAAAATGTTTGCTTACATGGAAAAGGGATTCCGTTTTATATACCTAATCTTCGTTTTATTAAGGTAAAATGCATTTGAATGTTTGAGCTTCTAGTCTCAAAGAAAGCCTTTCAGAACAAAACTATGATTTACAGAAGTAATCAAACATTCTACTTGGAATTGAGTTTGTTGGTAAATAAATCAACAATGGTTTTATGGTTTCTCATTTTCCGATGCATTTAATATTATTTTGTGGTTAGTCGTATAACTATATGTTACTAAAGTATAAACATTCTGAAATTGGTACCGAATAACGCAAAGAAAGAGTGTAATATAGAAAAGTCGATAATTTATGAATAAAATTCTATATAAATGCTTTCTCAATTTTTTGACAAGTATTAACTGTAAGAATATTTCTTATTACAGACAAAGTATTAAATTTAATATAAATTAATTTCTATTTGTTGCATTAATTTCGAATTCATATAATTAGGTGATTATTCATTTATTAACGTTTTGGCAAGTTTTCTCTAGTTATAGCACACGTGGTTTTAATTTAGAAATATGGAACATTCTCAGAATCCTGTACAAGTGCCACTTGAAGTAAAATTTAAAGACAAGTTGCTTATAAATAGTGTAAAGTTTAAATTTCTCAGCAAATGCACTTTGATTATGAAAATGAAAAATTTCCTTCAATAAGGTGGAAAATATTTAAATGTTCTTAATTAACTTTTCCCCCTTTATTTCCATATTTAGAGTTTAGAAGAAAGAGGCTGAATTATAGGAGAATCACCCATAGAAAACATTTTTTTTAAAATTAGCGAGATTTAATAATGAGATATCATTTGAAGCGCTCACACATCTATCCAAAATTGCAAAATCAAATGAAGAAATAACTGAAAGGTAAGTTAGGATTTGCATAGTATATGCCAATTAACATTTTAGGTAGTTATTTACTTTGATAGAAATAAAAAATTAGGAATTCTTTTAGGTTTATTGCTGTTAATAACTTTATTCTGCCATCTGTTTCCTTTTTATGCTGAAACCGCGACCTCAAATATTCAAGTCAAGGTTAAAAAGTTATGTTTTATTTGAAGGACCACAGAAAATTAAAATGATAATTACTGGGTATTTAAATGAAGACAACATTAATAGAAGATTTCCAGAGGGAAATTCTTTTATTTGAGTGCTGATCCTGGGAAATGCCAAAAGAGTGACGCTTTCAAGTCGATCGTAGTGGAAGAAGTTCAATGAAATATGCATTATAGTGTCAACTCTTAATTTACATGCAAAATGATGCTCTTCTTTTGAGATAAATCTTGCTGTTCTTTTTATTTTCTGTATATAATTATTTAGATAGAACTATATCTTTATTAATTTAGGTGAATTATTGAAGTCAAAAGAAGAGTGGAACAGAAGATATAACAGTTTGAAAGTTAATTTAGCAAAGTAGTAGCAGAATAAAAGTTACAAATTCTTAACTTCCAGTGAGAAATAGGGGAACTTGTAAAAACTTTTACCGGAGAACTGAAACTTCTATAATAATTGTATTTTCTAGTTTTCATATAATTAATACTATGAATTTCGGACAATGTAAAATTTGTTAATGTGACTTATGACATGGTCGGTTTTTCTCCACGCAAATATCTGTGGAGCTTCTATTTCTTACGTCTATTCTTTTCTTATTCATCTTTCCACAAAACCCTTATGGATAGTCACCATGATAACTTATGACAACTTTAATCTTGGGCTTTTTTATGGACACTGGAAGAAAAACACTTATCTTCGATGCAAGAACCTATAATGCTATTGTAACATCTCATTCTTTCTTCAGAATTTCGGCCAAACTGACAAATCAAAAGGACAGGCTAAAGTCCTTGGGGAAATTATCCAAGCCGAGAGTCACTTTTTAAAGCTCCATCAATGAAAGAGTGAAGTGTCAGATGCACAGTTGGGTAAGATTAACTGCTAAGACACATGAAGGGAAAATGGATAAAAATCAGACAGGTTTGAGGAAAAACAGTTGTTTCTATAGACAGGACTTTTTGGTAATAAATCAAAGTTAGAAATAGTAAAAATACTGCATGATCAGAAAGTACAGGGAATGGTTAGTTAAAAATGGAGAAGAGCAACAAATCGTTGCTCTATCCAATCAAACGTTCATGGACATTCATTATTAAGGGACGATAATACGAACTTCATTCTACATTGCTGTTTGGAAATGAACATATTTTTGATTAGTGAATAATTCTTATTTTATTGTTCTTCTTAACTGTTTCGTGTAATGTAAAGTGGAGAAGAGCAACAAATCGTCTCTCTATCCATTAAAACGTTTATGGATGCTCGTTACTAACAGATGATAATTCGTACATCATTCTACATTGCTGTTTGAGAATGAACATATTTTTGATTAGTAAATAATTCTTAATTTATTGAATTTCTGAAATTTTTCGCTTAATCCCGGAAAAGAGTATGTTTTTAATGGGGTCATTACTATTTGAAGATACAGTAACGTAACAAAATTTGCCTGGAATACCAAACATTATTTAACTGCATTTTATCTTAAAAAAGCTGAAATGTTTCATCCTTTTTTAAAAATGATTTGTTTCATGTTGGTGAAAAGGGAACTTTGTTATCTGTTTTTTCCCTCCTTTGTGATGTTGACGATGTTCTCAACGATAATACGAGATATTAATGTTTTCAGAGTTTAATCGTTAAATTAATTAAATTTGGATTCTGTATGATTTGAAAAAAATATTGTTTCCCAATTCAAAATTAATAATAATTAATTGAAAATTATAGACTGAAAGTAAGAATAATGAAAATAAAATTCTACCTTTTAATACAATAATAATAATGTGGATTTGAAATATTGTTTTTCCGAATTTATTTCTATTACAAGATGCTTAATAGACTACAAAAAATAATTCATTGAAGCACCATTAATACATATTGTATTGGTACGAACAGAGTCCATTGTTACTTACAAATAAGTTTTATTAAAAATATTAAAATTTCAAAAATGCATTCAGTTTTGTGTTTTATCAGGCACAAATATTTTTAAGGGACTGAAAGAATTTAATATTTGCTGGAAACGGGTCATAATTCATTTTCTTAAAGGTTCAAATTTGTTTTGCTGTCACTCTTTTTATCCTGTTGATATTTTATGAGGAAAATTAAAAATTGAAATCGACAGTTACAGCCTTCTCCAAAAGCGTTAATAGTTGTTTATACTATTTTTTGCATGAATTTCCATCTTTTCTTAATGTTAAAATGCATTTTTCTTTAAAAATTTTATTATACTTACGCTAATTTGAATTGTATAAGAAACGAATCCGCTTTAAAATATTTCATATAAAAAATAATTTCTGAAAATTTATTTTGTTCCAATATAATGCCTTTTGAGAGGATAGACTTTTTTTAAATACATTCTTCCATAACTGAATATCAACAAATTCATACATCTTCTAACATTAGCATATTACGACGAAGAAAGCTTGCAACAGTTTTTCCCCTTACGCTACCACAGGCTTTTCGAAAATAAAATTGCAGTTGTTTTCTTCGTAAGCAAATAATTTTTTAGAATTCCTTTTGTCATGTGGCTATGGCAATTATGTTTAAAAGCTCAAAATTTGTATTTCGCAGATGTATTCTTGAACTTATACGATTTAAATTACATACGGTTACCATGCAAACGCAAAATAAATATTCTTATCGAGAATTTAGTACTTCACAGAATCAAAGCACGTTTTTAAAAACAGAAATTTTCTGTGCTAAGTTTTTTAGGTAAACGAAAGTATTACATTAAATAAAAAATATTGGTTTTTGTCTATAGCTTTATTACAAATTATTTGACTTATTCTTAAAGAATTTCGTTAAAAATATTTCACCAAACAAATTATTATTATTATTATTATTATTTTACAATATTAGGAAACATCATTTTGCTTTGATAAAAGTTAAGACTTTAGTTTATGTATAAAAATAAATGATTATTTTAGATTTTTTCTTCAATTCAAGATGAATATCCCAGAAATTTATCAACAGGAGAACTATTAAAATAATTAATTTTATGCCTCATCCAGGAATTTCTTAACCTCCTTTTACGTGGGTAAGTCGGTAACAAGCAGATGTTAGAGTTCGGAAACGATCAGTAAATTGTTTTCAAATATGTCAATAAGTGGCAGCACAATTCAATTC
The DNA here is from genome assembly GCA_013235015.1 of Araneus ventricosus. Classification (NCBI taxonomy): domain Eukaryota; kingdom Metazoa; phylum Arthropoda; class Arachnida; order Araneae; family Araneidae; genus Araneus; species Araneus ventricosus. The sequence continues at coordinate 13,668 of BGPR01003648.1, forward strand.
CATAACGTTCATTTCAAATTTAAAAGATAACAGTTCTAAACATGCGCAGCTACGCTTGAAAATGGCGACTATTCTCGACGATTGTACTTTAGACGAGCAGCGAAAAGTTGTCCGTTTCTTGTGGGCGAAAGTATATTTGGCAAAGAATATTCACAAGGAAATGCTTTCAATTTAAAGTGAGAAATGTTTTCCTGTAATTTAATTGTGTGAGATAATGCATTTCGTAAATTTTCAACATTCATTGTTACCGCAAAAGGCTGAGCAAAATGCATTGTAATATTTATAATAGTAAGGATATAATAATAAGGAGGCCTCACTGTATTTGTTAAAATGCCTTCACGTTTTATTTTAATTGAAACTTATTTTATTTTCTCCTGAATATTTTAGTTGTGCAAGAAAAATAAATTTCTGAAAAGTACTCTATTTATTAATTAATTTTATTGTTAAGTTTGTGTCTTCCATACTATACTCTTGTTAGTAACTTATTAATCCCCAAGAAATAATATATTCAAACTAATATTTAAATTCTATAATACATCCTTAATTAAATTAGTTTCATAAAAGACACAAAATTATTATTTTTACTATATTAATTTCATATTAATTTATCTCGTAAATCATCCATACAGTTGAAAATGTAAATACAACTTTTTGGCATTAAAGATAGTATATTTTTGTATTTATTCAAACAAAAAGAACAACTTCCCTCCCAATTTCTTAATACTTAAAAATATACTCAATGTTCAGCAATATAACATATTAAACAGACATTTATCTTGGTTTTATACTGATGCATCGATCGTAATGAAACTGGAAAGTGAAATCTAAAGGAATGTTTGTTAAAAAATCAAGCCTTAAAACATTCCATTCTAAGTTCTAAATTACAACCTAAGCTCTCAGCACAGATGCTCTGCATAAAATCGATTAGCATTTAGCCATCAAATTTAACGCCTCGAAACAAATGGGCCAAGGATTCACCTTCCCCAGGTCCATAACAGAGGAACTTTTCCTGAACCAATGTCCGATAACGACCAGATCGAAGCATCTGGAGGTAAAGGCCCACCTCTGATAAGGTCTTATCTCGGATGACCGACATTCATCGCCCTTAAGGAGATAACATTATCCCCCAGAGCCAATCTGCTAGATACAATGAAGATAAGTATTAATCTCCCGCTCCCTTACAATGGAAGGATGGAAAATCGGGAATGATGAAGAGTCATCGCCATGAAAGTGCTTTTTTTTCACAGTCTATGAAGCAAGTAGAGAGTAGAAAATACATTCAATTACGCCAAGGACTACCGAGTTCAGATATTAATACAAAAGCCCAAATTCCCTATAAGTGAGTTCAGTGATTTTTGCAAATAAGATGATCATTATTACATCATAATTTTTTTAAAATTTTGTTCTATCTCATTGAATAAAACTTGATTTGAACGCTTCATGTTTAAAACTTCTCCCATCTGACGAATTTGTAAATGTTTTTTAGTTATTATGATATTGCGTTTTATTTTATTCATTTTACCTGCTTTCCGATGGGATAATTACCACTGCATATTTCATTCCCGTCATAATTTGATTACAGATAAAAGAGACCTAAATTATTATAGATATTTTTAAATATTGCAATAGTATTCAGAACTTCGCAATTCAAAAACTATTCGTCTGTTGTATTTTCATAACAAAGCAGTGTAATAACTCATTAAATTATGTCACATTATTTTTTAAGATAATTAAGAAAGAGATGTGAAATTCAAATTAATATAACTATCTTTAAAGAAAATTGTTTTTCCAACTTTCTTATCTAAAGCTAAATTCGTTTATTGGACCTTCATAATTATGAATTAATATAACTTTAAACATATATAACAATTTTATGTTTTAAAGACTTATAATCAATTAACATGTTTCAAGTTAGAAATTACATGTTACAGAAGATTAGTTAGGATTTACATGTATTTAAGTTTACATGTTTATAGGTAGAAAAACTCTTACCATTTTTTGTCTGAAATACATGATGAAATTCTAAAGTAATTTATTAACTTATTGTTCGATTGCAGAAATTCTGCAATTTAGAGCCGCATTTCAAAAAAAAGAGTAGATCTATATAGTCGAAGAAAAAAGGATTTGTTAAACATATCAGAGAGATTTGCCTTTATAAAAGGCCGTTTAATACAAAATTTCTTAATTCTTTAATAATTTTTTTTGGCTAAAATGAGAGAAAGAGTAAAATATTGTGACAAATATTTTCATTTTCTTTCCTACTCGTACTTGTGGATGAAACAATTAATACGATTCGGAGATATCATTTTTCACATGCTTTAAGTTTTCCACCATAATTATCAATCTACATTTTTAAAATTTACAGGCAACACTTAACCAAGGTTATGAAATATTGATCCTATCTATCAGATGACAGAATCCATCAGCACTGAAATATGTACCTACTTCCACTACGATCGACAATCAAGCTTATCCCCTGCAAGAATCAATGTATTCTAATGAGGGACAATCCTTCACTGCACTGACGGATAATAGCTGCATAACAATTAACAGTCCTCTCTCCAAGGTACACATCGACACCCCGGGTTAAAATAGGCTTTTAAATAAGCGAGATCCTGAAATGATAAAGTAGGGAGCACATCAGAAGCTAATGAATAATGAACATCCACGCTCAGGAGGTTTGACGACGCGTGGGGTGGTTCGTCGAGAAATCGTCTGCTCCAGGAAAGCTCTACTCTTGACGCCATCTACGGCGACGAATGGTCCAAAGAGGACATTAGGACCCTAGAGAGGTTCGTTAATTGAGCAGGGGGGTAATTGCGAGGGAGGGCGAATTATTGAATGCGTGATCCTCTACAAACATCCTGGACACCAATTATCCAATTTGCAGCCTCTCAAATAGAATTCACGTCCTGAAATATTTAGTAAGAACAACAAAATTTTATATTCAATGGAGGAAGACTCATTTCTGAAGATCTTAAAATAGATGACGGACGCATGACATTTCTTGGTAGAAATTCTTCTGAAATATTTCACAAGGGAATACTTACGTGAATTTCGAAGCGTTGTAATTGAGAAGATGTATATTTATAAAATAAATTATAAACATAATCGGCTTATATGACTCTTAACCTCTTCGCAAAATATGATATGTCTTGTCATAAAATTTCTCAAGTAGGATGTATCATCGGATCAAGAAGTTAAATATGTTCGTACGTCAAGTGTTTAAAGGGACACATTACCCAAATAATGGCCAAAATATCAAGAAAATATCAATTTTTATTTTATTGGCTTATTATTTTGACCTTATGTTCCTTCTTTTCGTATCAATATTTCAAATTTGTACGTTTAATATTTTAGAAGTTATTTAAGTTTTTTTTACGATTATCAATGATAAACATGCGTAAATGCAATTTTAACTGTCTTTTTCTTTATGTCGAACTTTTCTTCACTTTCATTTTTCAAAATGCTAAGGCTTTTTTTTCCTTTCTCAGATAGAGCTTTCACATTTTTTGCACTTGTTTATAATTATGCGTGAAATAAAACTGTGAATGTAATAAGCTTTCAGTTGCTTAGTTTTTTATATACAAGATGTAAATTGTGGTAGTGCTAAATTTTCTCATTTTTCGTCGCATAACACAGTAAAAAAATCTATATTTAAGTGAATATTAGATGCACTTTAAAATCCGTGTACAGTTAACAGTTTTCAGTAATATATTTCAGTGAATCCGCAAACAAAATCTGAAGAAAAAATATTCATATTTGAAAAAGTAGTAGTCAATTTAACAAATTCAATTTTTCTTTTAAAAAATTAAATTTCAACTCAAGAAGCAGATTAAAATTATTTTTTTCCTCTTTAAGATGAGTTTATATGGTTGTTAAGTCTTCATAGTATGTAACATTTTCGATAACACTTCAAATAAAAGAAATGTTCAGAAGGTAATGTATCCCCTTAAGGTCATGAAATTTTCCATAAGGAGCTGAAAAGATGAATAAAATTTTGTATTAAAGAAATATATAGAGCTATTTTCAATCAAATGTTTTCGGATGGCGTTTTTTTAATCTATGTTTGAAAGTTGTAAATTCAGCAAATATTATAATTAACTCGTATGAGATAATATATAAATTTATAGGAATGCAAATCGAAATTCTGGGTCGTGCTTCAATTTGCAGATTTTTTAAAGTTTAAGTCTGTAATTAAGTAAAAAAAATGGAATAAATGTAAAACACATAGATCTCTTGGCAGGTTTATATATCTCATGTGTCACTTCTTTTCTTTTGTACAATATAATAGCAATAAATATCTTCAGTAGGATGAGTCATCTGATCAAGAGGCTAAATAGTTCCGTAGGCCAGTGTTTAAGGTCTTGGAAGTTCTTACGAAGTTTTAATAAAGAACCGAAGACATACAAATCGAATCTTAGATTAAAGGGACCTACTTTTAAGGAGATGTTATGTTGTGATAAAGTAAAGAGAATGAATTATTTTTGCTATATTTGAAAGATTTAAATGCAGCAAATAATTCTCCATCTTTCCCATAATAATAGTAGCAGTTGATGAATTTAATTTGCATATATTTGATTTGCATATTTGCTCATAATGATAATAGCAAAACAAAATAAATATAGAATACAGCATTTTTTAACAAAAAACTAGATTAAATTAAACAATGAATTAAAAATATTGCTCCTAATTTTTATTTTGAGTGTTCAAATATTTTCTGGATATTTCAATAATTTTTTTCATCAATGTGAATATAATCCTTCAAATCCATAAACTTTCCATCAGGAAGCACTTTTGACAGACAAAATTCTACGCGATTTTTCTTATACTTTTCTGTAAGAAATAGTTTGATGATGCCTTAAACTTGTTTAATGGATTTTCCTTTTTCACAAAATTCGTAATAATGTAGATTCGGAAATTTCAATGGTGTGACCTGCTGATCTTATGGTGCCTCTTCTGATAACAGGAATATGCCTAAGTTTTTCAAGTTTTTCTCCATAAACTTTGCATTTACGTCCACAGTTTCATTTTTTCAGAGAATCAACATTAGCATAAGATTCACCTTGTCAACTATTAGTGGAAGCACTTTTTCAAATTCTTGATATGGTCATTCCGTTGCACATAAATTGATGAAGCTAACGTAGCTTTTCTTTTCATGCAACAAGAACTGGACGATCGCAAATCCATCTTCGCTTGAACACTCTCTTTTTGTCATCATACTTTCACAATGGATTGAGACTCAACTGAAATAAAACAATTGATTTCGATCAGCGGATGAAATCAGAAAAAAAATTATAATTCGTAATAATTAGGTTGACCAAAAAATTGAAAAATGCGTCCAAACAAATGACAGATGTCATGAAACAATGCTTTTGTTTGAGGGATTCGCAATTTTGTGCTACAAAATAACTTACAGATGTATTCGCCAATAATTCCCGTTTAAATATTCGCTTGCTACTATTATTACGGTTCAGATGTAGTATAATTTCCTATGTTTCATGAATTGTTTTAAGAATTAATTAAACGTACGTTTTACAGCATTTTTTTTACATGGTAGTTTTTTACTTTTTCGTATACGAAGTATACAAAGAGAAAGTATTGTAATGATCAAAAAATTCGATCTCGAGATTTTGACGAATCTCCATGTTTTAGACCTCCCTGAGTCCGAAAAAGACAATTTTGGAATCATGTCTGTCTGTCTGTGTGTCAGTCTGTGAACACGATAACTCGAAAACTATTAGAGTTAAGGGGATGAAATTTGGTATGTGGTCTTTAAACATAATTTGTAGGTTTTTATCACATTTTGGACAAAATCCGTCAACTGGAAGTCTGTCTTTCTGTATGTCCGCGGTCATGTGTACATGTCACACTATAACTCAAAAAGTTGAATAGCTAGATGGACAAAATTTAGTACACAATTTTATCGTCATGAATGTAGGTCCGTATAAAATTTTGGCCCAGTCCGTCAAAAAGAGGCGTTCAAATTGCACATTCAATTTTTTTAATCCGATTCTCATGCGCATGCGTACTGGTAGCAATATCTTATTGTTGTATTATAACCTGAACAAACATGAATTTTAACAATTTTTTATTGTTGTAAATAAAATTCAAATCGATCTCATTATTTCAGCAAATCTTTTATTCACGCACTTTTGCAATTGTTACGGTTGTGGTAGTATAAATTGTTTTCTTGGGAATTAAATTCCAAAGCAGAATTTTCGCGTTAGTATTCATTGCATTGCCTATTTTATCGCACCTGCTTCAAAGTAATATTTTTTTTGAAACGTGGCAACAGATATTTGATTTCAGGTTTGTTTGTTTGTGTCGCTTTCTCGTATACTTCATTCGTTATACAAAGAGAAAGTATTGTAATCGTCAAAAAAATTCGAACTCGAGATTTTGACGAATCTCCACTGAGAAAGTATAAGAGAAAGTTTAGGAGAGACCTCTCCCGTTGGTTTAATAAGAATTTATATTTGGAGTTCAGTTTTATATTATTTATAATTATTTTTGGGTCTATTTTTTCCTCGTCTATTTATTCGATAGTTGATTTCCTTATTCGAATTTTGTATCAGGAAATATTCAATAGAATCTTTGAATAATTCAAATACAAATGCATAGTTTTATAGAAGTTAAATTCAAAACAAAAAATAAGGAAAATAAGATAAAATTTGAGATTTTCATGTTAATTTTAAAATTATTATAAACACTTTTATTTCCAAGCATGTTGATTGTACCCATTGAATTAAATACTCTTTTACTATTTTCACAGTTATAACAAAGAGTGAAAATAATTCAACTGTAACTATTAACGACTAATTTAGTAATTATTCAATTTAATTTTTAAATTAAATGTACTAGTTACTCCATTCGTATCCTTTGAATAGATTAACTTATTCTATAGATGAAAGCATTTGTTCAGAATTCTTTCAATAAGGTGAGATGCGTGTATTCCATATGCCAATATTTCGATATACTATTTCCATTCTTTTCTGAGGTATCATTAACTATTTAATTTTCAGGATCCAGACGGAATACGTTTTGAAAAATGAACCATTAAAACAATTAAATTGAATAGTTAAGAATTGTGGATACATGCGATTAGAATACAAAATGCTTCATTAGAGGGAAACCTTTGTTCCAATTGTCTTTAGACGTTCTGAATGACATTATATCAATACAAGGAAAACTAGCCTATATATTGGAAATCTATTATACTCGAGCTTATCTATTGTATTCGAGCTTCTTGAATTTTTATAAGATCATCAGAAATGTTACAGATTAATGAATTATTTTTCAAATAATTTTTTTTGGTTTTACTAATGAAAACTCGTTACACACAAGGGAAGTCTATGTTTTGGCGATTTTGTGCTAACACTGGCCTGATAGAGAAGAAATTTTATATTTCTTGTGTATTAATCATTCAAGTCCGTAGTTCAATTTTTACCCACTATGTGAAAAAAAAATTATAAATCTACTGTTAGCTGTACTCTCCAAGAGCTCTGTTTTCGCAGAATCAAATCTTATGAACTTTGTTCTCTTGATCTCTCAATAATCCCTACATCTAATATCTGTTTATTGAGGCTTGAAAAAGTGGGTAGAATTTTGATGGACATATACAGGGTGACAATTCTTGAGCTATATAAAATAAAATTTTCAGAAACTACTGAGTTCAAAAATTTTATTCAAATCTTAAAACTAACTACAAACATTAGGATTTAGTTTCTGGCATGTTCGATATGCTTGCCATCAATGGCTATGACGTGGCGCAGACGAAGCGCAAAATTCTGCAAAAAGCGCTGAAGTGTCGAGACATCGACACTACCAGTTCTCTCGAACTTTTCAATCACATTTTTGATTGTTCTAAAACTTCAACCGGTGTCTTCAGCTTGTACTCGGTCGCAAATTTCCTTTAAACCGCAGACGGGTTGTTATTGCTGAAATAGTATGCCTTGACGAAAAATGAACATTTTTAACGAAAAATGAACAAAAATTTGAATGCGTATGCACGAAACAAATCCCAACATGCCCTGCATTGAATCGACAAGTTTTAACTAAATCTCGCCAACGGTTCAAAAGTTATGAAGGTTTTTCTGCATATAGCTGAATAATTATCACCCTGAACTTATAACTTGAGGTGATTTTTATTCTGAAGTATGTTCAATCTAAGAAACATACCATTAAATGACATCCATTATAGTGTGTTTCGGAAGAAAGGAAGTTATAGGTTTAGTAAATTTTCGAAAATTTATCTCCAGACTATACTTATTTAGCGTAAAATTTTTGAAAAATGTTACTTGAAGTCTATGTGTAAAAAAAACTGTAAAAATACACAGCTAACCTATCGAAATGCCTGAGATATGAGGATATATATACTATATATCTATTTGGATATGTAATTCAAAAATTGACCATAGAAATATATATGCCTGTTGTATGAAGATTATAAGACGATAACGTAAGGTGTTCAAATATATATGGGAAAAGAAGCACGTCCAAATAAACTGAAGAAACGGACATACTTTGTTTTCTCACTTTATGGATCCTTAAACTCTTGCTTTACCTGAGAAGGGAATACTCTTTTCACTTTAGTTTACGACAAAATTGAAGAGGAATATTGCTTTCTTTGAGCGATCCTTCATACTTTACTAATGCATTCTGTTGTTTGAAAAGGCTCTTCAAAAATTCAAATGACTTCGTAAAATTCTGAGCAAGATCTTCACAAACTCGGTAAAGAGAGTGGTAACTTGGTTTTCATTGACTCTTAGCCTTGCGTGTCTTCGATGCAGAAAAGTTATTTTCGAAAATACTATTATAACAAAGTCCATTATTTAATGGTAGGGAGATGGATAAAGGAATATAAAGTCTTTGTCTTATGTGTGAGAGAGATTTTCTTTTATATACCGATACTTCGTTTTAGTAATATAAAATGAACTTTAATGCTTGAGGTTGTAGTATTCGTAAATAAACTTAATAAATCTAAAGTTTTGTTTAAGAAAATAAGGAAATGATTTCTTTAGAATTGTTTATTTTATTTTGGTAAATAATTTAAATATAATTCAATAATTTATTGCATGTATATTCAGATCAAAACTAAATAATATTCGTTGGGTTTGTGATGCGACGAAAGTTAAATCACACAGATGGCAAACATGAAAAAATAACGAGTTTGACAGCAGAACATTTCAGTTAACTAGAATATTGAAAATACGGGTATAATTGAAAGAAATGTAATAAATATCTCATTATTTCTTGATCGAAGAAAATAATATATTTTGACAGAATATTTTTAGCATTTATTTAATGATTACGTTCCTTATTTTTTACTTATATTTCCATAACTGTCAGGTAAGAATTCTGTAAACATTCTACTCTCATTTTTAAAAATTTTCTTTAAGAAACATACGTTTAGGAGTGAGGGTAATATAATCGTAAGTACTTGACTTTTACAAACTGCCCTTTCGAAATTCAGAAAAATTTTCTACCATTGCAAATTGTATTTAAAACTTGAAAGATGAAATTAAGTTCCTACGAAGGAGTTAGTTAGATTATATTCAGGTCCCGTTTTGAAGACGCACGAGAGTTAATTAAGGACGGACCTTGTTATTTTGAACAATGGTCATAAGACGAGGATGAAACTTGAACCTGCACTCCCTCTCCAAACTTACACACCACACCACCGGGTGCACGTTTGGCAACTACGTATGATTTAACATTCAACAGGCCCTATACACGGCGGATCTTCAGTGGTATTGAGTTTCAAGCCTGGAACCCTCCGGCTCGAAGCTGAGAACTTACCACAAAGCCACCGTTCCTCTGAAGGAAAAAAAAAGATTTTTCTATGTTCATCTGAACATGAACATGTTGTTTCTTTCATACGAGAACCAATAAACCAACTATATATGGGAGAATATACTTTTATATGGGAGAATCCAACGATGAAAATTCCCTCATAGGGAATAAACTCTTTTAATTTAACATTTAAACAGTTTAAATTAATCAAATGTTGAATATTGTTGCAAAGATGTAATGTCGCTACCTTGCAACGCTAGTCTTATAGTTGGGGAGGGAGTTTTACAAGGGTAATTATGGAGTAACGGGCATCGGCCTTTGCGGGACCCCTGACCTTGGCGACCTTGGAGACAAATAGATGATTCCAGAAAATACGACTCTTTCTCGAAATCTGTATTAGAAAAGGGAATATGCTCGAATACACAAGAAAACTCCATGTGACGTCACGGATTGTCGGAGAGAGTATATAAGTATCGCGTTCGGATCAGAGAGAGTAGTGTTGATCCATTGGAAACGACTTTAGAGTTTCATCTGCAGTGTGAGCTAGGATGCTGGGGAGCTGAGCGCTTTTGAAAGTTCAATTATTGTCGTTACTAGTTATTGGTTGACTGTTTGTATTGCTAAATATAAAAGGGCTGAACTGTCATAACCTGTGAATTGTTGTCTGCTTACATTGGTAATCTGTGCAAGAATTATCGTTTCCTGTACCTGTGCTACGTGTTTTCCTGGATATTTGTGAATAACCTTTCATTCTCCATTATCCTGCGTGTTTGACTGTTTACACCCAAACCCAAAGAAAGACTTTTACAACAATATATTCTTACCTTTATTTGCAAACTAATAACAGAAACTTCCATATCCATCGATGCCTAATGATTTCCAACCTTTTGTTAGCAACTGTTCATCGGGCGTGTTTCAGTAATTTTTGACGATATAAATTTGCATGCTTCTCAGTTTTATTTACCCTAATTTTAACAATTTTTTTTAAAAGTTTTAGGCAATATTTGCAGCAATACTTTTTATTCTTACCATTTAAATGGAATTCATTGTTTCTAAAATATAATATATATAACAGCTTGTATTTATTTTGTATACATTTAAACCAGAAGACTAATATCAACACTAAATATATAAATCATGCAAAATGTACTAAATATCGAATAACATAGTGTATTGAATCTGTCTTTAACATGATACTATAGTCATGCTACGAGATAATTAAAACTGGAAAATAAATTCTATTGGAAGCATTTTTTCAATTCATCCGTTAAAAAATCTCATTCTGAGTCCAAAATTGCAACCTAAGCACTCATCACAGAAGACCAGCTTAAAGTCGATTAGCATTTGGCCATTAAATTTAATGCCTCGAAGCAAATGGGCCAGGAATGCACCTTCCTAGGACCATAACGAAGACATTTTTCCTCAGCCAATGTCCGAAAACGACCAGATTGAAGTATCTGGAGGTAAAGGCCCAACTCTGATAAGGTTTTATCTAAGATGACCGAAATTCATCGCCCTTAAAGAGATTGGCCCAGGAAAACATTCTCTGTTATGTACCTGGGAAGGTACATTCCTGGCTCATCTTGGTTCACTTGGACAATCTTGGTTCACAGACTTTGAAAAAAAGTACCTTCCCGTGTCGATGACTCTTCATCATCTCGATCCTCCATCCATCTATCATAGAAGTGCGGAAGATAATACTTTTCTCGATTGTATGGAGCAGATTGCTCCAAAGGATAATAATTTGTCCTATAACGACCAGATCGAAGCATCTGGATAAAAAGGCCTACCTCCGATACCTCGGATGACCGACATTCATCGCTCTTAAGGAGATTGGCCCCAGAAAAGTTTATCTGTTATGTACTTGGGAATCTCTCTGTTATGTACTTGGTGCTTTTCTGGCTCATCTCGGTTCACTTGGACAATCTCGGTTCACAGACTTTGAATATAAGCAACTTCCCGTGTTGATGATTTTTCATCATTTCGATCTACCATAGCAGCGCTCGATATTGATTCTTTTCTCGATTGCATCGAGTAGATTGATTTCAAGGGATAGTGTTATGTCTGACAACGACCAGATCGAAGCATCTGGAGGAAAAGGCCTACCTCCGATACCTCGGGTGACCGACATTCATCGCTCTTAAGGAGATTGGCCCCAGAAAAGTTTCTATTTTATGTTCCTGGGAAGGTGCATTTCTGGCTCATCTCGGTTCACTTGGACAATCTTGGTTCACAGCCTTTGAAAATAAGCACCTTCCCTTGGCAATGATTCTTCAGCATCTCGATCTTCCATCCTTCTACCATAGCATTGCGCGAGATTAATACTTTTCTCGATTGCATTGAGCAGATTGTCTCCAAGGGATAAGGTTATGTCCGATAACGGAAAGATAGAAGCATCTGGAGGAAGAGGCCCATCTCCGATAAGGCCTTATCTCCGAAGACCGACATTCATCGCCTCTAAGGAGATAGCATTATCAATTGGAGCCAATCTGCTCGATGCAATCGAGAAAAGTATTAATCTCGCACACTGCTATGATAGAAGTATGGAAGATCGAGATGATGAAGAGTCATCGCCACGGGAAGTTGTATATTTCAAAGTCTGTGAACCACGATTGTCAATGCATATGTGCTGAAAAACGGTGGGTAGCAATGCATTCCTTTACGTAAACGGATGGCGATTTCAGATATTAATATTTAATAGAAAGACTATGATTTACGAAAAATTAGATCAAAACTAGTTCCTAAATAAGAGAATTATTATTGATTCATAATTTAAAAATTCATTTTTGCCATCGTGTACAAAATAACTGTTTAGGCTTCTCGACTACTCAGAAAAAGTACATAAAACTATTGTTTTGCGATTTGAAGTCCCTTTAGCACTTAGGAATTAACTACGATTAATATATTTAACCTTCCGTCGGGCGAATCTAATCTCAGAGATAAAACATCCATATTTTTAATGCCTAAGTGCGGGTTTTAACGTGAAAGGACTCGGACCTCTAGTAGCTTCCCGACTAACTACCACTCAAACTAGAGTATCGTGGTTTTTTCTTTATTCCTCTTTGAATGTACATCAATACCATGTTAATATGGTATATGAGTTCCACCCGATTATGTTTGTATTTATCATTTCCCAAATTTTTCTCAATATTTCTTTTTATATGCAGTAGAACCCCGGTAATCCGGAACGCGCTAATCCGGAACCCTCGGTAATGCGGACGGTCCATGGAGAATGATGCAAACCATAATCCTGCGCTGATCAAACCATGGATCAGAATGTTATTCAAAATATCAAGCCAGGATATCGCAAGTTGCTTCTTACGACGATTCTCAATGATCCTCTGCACAATGAAAACTTGGAAAAAACACAGACAAATGATGACAGAATAAAAGATGTCGTGTTCAGTCTTGCTAACTGTTGGGCATATGTGTCTACATTGCTGATCAACAAGTCGTGGAAAAATTTGCTTTCCAATTTTATTGATTCTGAAGTTGAAGAAATTCAGCTTGCATAACTCATTAACCAATTCTAAAACACGAATCCGATGTCTAATACTGAAGTCCTCCAGTGGGCTGCTGAGGCTGACGACAGTTTGGCTCGAAATGAAATTTTAACAGACGACGAAACTATCAGGACGGTTACAGCAGAAGATGATGATGATGACGACGTCACCCCTGTAAACCCCATCGAAATTTCTCATTCTGAGGCTGGGGCGGCACTCAACACTTCATTACAGTGGAATGAAGAGCAAAATTTTGAAGCACACGTATATTTTGCTCCTCAGACGTTTAAGAGACCGCGCATTTGAATTAAAAATTGGAACGGCCGCGCAAAGAAAAATCAGTGACTTTTTTGGACATTGATTATGTTCATTCACTTGCATATGTAGTAATTATGTATGTACGTATCATGTTCATTCAATTTATCCGTACAATGTTAGTTCATACAAATATACCCTAGTACCTATACATACAATTTTTGAAAAAAGTGTTTTATGTTATTTTTTAAAAACCTCGCAAATCCGGAAATCCCGCTAATCCGGACGTCCATGTGCCTGAATTCGTCCGGATTACCGGGGTCCTACTGTATCTGCAAAAGTTCATATATCTATGTCCCAGCTCCTACTTCAATGATATTTATCGTTATTTTCAAAATATTGCTTGAAAAATTTTGAATTACTTCAGGCTCTCATTGCCAACAGTTGTCAGTGCTAAGGAGCTTTACTGGAAATCAAACGTCTTCTCCCTCCTGAAATCCTGGACATTTTATTAGTTGAAATTTCAAGGAAATACAAAAATATACCTAAAAGTGCAAATATAGCTTTGTATCACCGAATAGTTCAGTTCGATAAATTTTTCATTAAGCCAAAGCAAAGACTTAAATCAAAGCGATGAATTCAACCCGAACTTGTTAGGATTTTTATTGCGTCTGACCGAATGATAAATGTGACCTTTTGGGACGATATTTGCTGAATATTTTCCTCGTCCGATAAATTTTGGAATTTTAATATATAATATGATATTGCGTTTTGCTTTACTTAATTGGTTTTACTTATTTTCAAAAGGGACAGTTTAATAAATTATAAAAATAATGCATCTTTCATCTCTGATTCCAAAAGTTCATTATTTTTTCTAAATTTTTCTTAGTTTTGTCTATTTTTTACGTGTCATATTAGGTGCCATAGAACTCTGATTAAGATCATCTGACACAATTTGGACAAGCAGCTCTATTTGCAACTCATAAAGTTATTAGGTCGATGTTCCTTATAGTTCAATATGGAAAATTAAATTTGAGTAAAAGTCAGGAATGAATGGTATACTTGGTACACCACATAGCAAACTTTTTTTGATGTAATGTGATATAGGGAGATTTGAAATATTTATTCAGATGATTAGATCTGATCGACAGAAACAAAAGTACACACAAATTTTCATTTCGGTTTTGTGATTTTTAACTCCAATGCCTTCTTTGTCAATATTTCAATACTTATATTGTTTCTCATTTACTTATTTTTTCGTTCAGTTTGTTTTCGTTCAAATGTTTTATATATATTTTTTGTTTTAATGCATATTGATAATGAAAAGAATTGTCATCAGTCATCCATTTTGAAAATGTAATGGCAAACAAAGTATTTGGGAATTGCAAGCTGACTGAAACCTGAAATGAAAGATGGATATTCATACAAATTGAATATTACGTTATTATAAATTCAAAGTTTCACATGAATTTAACACATTTAAAAATAAATATATTCAAAACAAATTATTAAATGATTCGATTTCCTTTTCTAAAATATTTGAAGTTCTATTAAGAAAACCTACACATTTGCAAACTTTATTTACTTCATAATTGACTAACGGATAAGGAAGGTAAGAGATATTTTTAAACGTCAAAATTGTATTCGGAGCGTCATAATTTAAATATTATACGTTTGTTGCACGTTCATAATAAAGCAATATTATAATTCATTGATTTAATGTGGTATTATTTTTTTAACATAACTAACAAAGATGTATGAGATTCAAAGGATTAGAACTTTTCATCTGAAAGATAAACATTCATTTAATCTTCTTATCTAAATATTGATTTATTTGTAGGAAACTCAGAATAATAAATTAATATAATTTTAAACATATATATCGAATATATATGTTTTAAAAATAGATTCTTTAAAAATGTTTGGTTAAATTTTGTCCTTCAATTTTTCAGTCGGAAGTACATCATAAAAGTCCAAAGGGAACTGCAGTAGAGTCTCCCTACAACGAAATCTCCCTACAACGAAGTTTCCCTACATCGAAGTCTCCCTACAGCGAAGTCTCCCTACAGCGAATTTCTCCCTATAACGATATTTTTAATCGGGATGTTAAGTAACATTCAAAATATTCTCCATACACCGAAGTGTTTGTCTCCTTATAACAAATTCTTTCAAACGTTTATCATTTCGATTTTTGTCATTTTTCAAGAAAGTTGCTAATTTCTGTGCAAACAAATCTCTCATACTTGCAACCACTCGCATTGCTCCTTCCAGCGATAACGTCTCCCTACAAAAACGATAGCTTTTAAAGGAGACAAATGTTTCGGAGGAAAGAAAAACAAACACAGAATCCCAGTTTTGTTATGTGCCAACGTAGATGCTAAAGATGCTTGTTATTGGGAAAAGTAAATCTCCAAGGTGCTTCAAAGGAATCAAACCCTTAGAAGTTAAATACGAATTCAACAAAAAATCGTGGATGACGTTTCAAATTTTTGACAGATGGTTGAAAGCATTGAACAATGAAATGGGACAACAACACCGTAAAATCGCTTTATTAGTCGACAATTGTCCACCTCATTCAAAAGATTGTGGAGAAAAGCTAAAAAATTTTAATGCCATTTTCTTTATACCTAACTGCACAAACATTGAAGCCACTGGATCTCGGTATAATTACAAATTTAAAAATGCACTATAGGAAAAGAATCTTGAAAGAAATGATCAGTACAATTGAAAAAAATGAAACAGTTCAAGAAAACATCGATCTTCGAAAAGCAATTGCAGAACTTTATAAAGTATGGAAATTCGATGCAACTGCTAAAACAATCCGTAATTGCTTCAAAAGGGGAGGCTTCAGTAATCAGACAGATGACATTGATTCCGACGATAAAGATGCGATTTTAGCCGACTTGAAAGAAAAATGGAAAACATTAGAAGGGAATGGAAGAATAACAGATGATGCAACTCTCTCCGACATTTTAGAAGTGGACGCAGAACTGTTAATTGCTTCATATACTGCAGATGAAAAGATTTTGAACAGTTTAAAGGACAACAATAAAGGCCAGGGAAGTGACAGTTATTCCGAAATTAAAGACGTGATACAGCCAAAACCACATAGGACTGAAATGCTACAATCATTCGAAATCATTAAAAGAGGTTTCCAAATGGAAGAAAATATGCTCTACTCTATTTTTAACTCACTCTTAAAATGTGAAAATTTTTATGAAACTTTAACATCACGAAATGAAAAGCAATGTAAAATAACAAAATCTTTTAAGTAATATGAACGTAAGTACATACTAGAACATATTATTCTCTAAATTGGTTAATTGTCTTCACTTTTTAGCATTTTATTTATACAATAAAAAATTGTATAATTTTAACATATTTATAATATATATTACTTCATTTTTAATTAGAATTCATAATTAAATACTTTTGAACTTATCGCACCTAATAAAAGGTTTGTAACATTTACTTAAATAACTGCAAAAATCTCTAATCTCTGTATAACGAAATTTTCTCTACAGCGAATTTTTCAACTGGAATCAAGCGATTTCGTTATAGGGAGACTCCACAGTATTAACGGGTTGTTAGATACAAATTAATAATTAATGAAATTTTACAGCAACGTTTCAAAAAAATATGGTTGATCTAGGTAATATAAAACAAAAGATAATATAAGATAAAAATAATTTGTTTAACATATCATAAAGATTGCTTTCATAAAAGGAAATTAGAAACAATATTTCTTAATTCTATGAAGTTTGAGAAATTTCTTGGGATAATTTAAGAGAGAGAGCAAGAATTTGTGACAAATATTATTCACTTTCCTTCCTGATACAACTTCTGAATGCAGCAATGAATCAGACTCGGAGACATTTTTTTCTACATGCCATAGGCCTTCCCATCAAACATTTCTTTCATATTTTTAAAAATTTAAATCGGACACTTTACCAGATTATTGAAAGACTTATCCTTTCTATCCGTCAACACTGAAATTATCCCCTACTTCCACAACAAACGACAATCTAGCTCATCTCCTGCAAGAATCAATTACTCTAATGAGATACAAACCCTCAGTGTAGTGACGGATAATAGCTGCATAACAAATAACCGCCCTCTTTCAGAGGACACCCATCGCCACCCCGAGTTAAAATAGACTTTTAAGTAAGTGAGATCCTGGAATGATAGAGTAGCAAGCACATCAGAAGCTAATGAATAATGAACACCCCACACTCTCGAGGGTTGACGAAGTGAGGGGTGGTTCGTCTAGAGAATGGTCTGCTCCAGGGAAGCTTTATTCTCGACGCCATCTACGGCGACGAATGGTCCGAAGAGGCCATTAGGACCCTAGAGAGGTTCGTTAATTGGGCAGGGGTAATTGCGAGGAAGGCAAATTATTGAATGCGTGATCCTCTACAAACACCCTGGCCACCAATTATCCAATTTGGAGCCCTTCGTGTAGAGGCCATCAATTCACCCGCGTCCAGAACGATTTAGTAAGTGCAAACATGTTATATTCAATGGAGCAAGATCCAATGCTGATAATCTTAAAAATGGATGACGGACGCCTGAGATTCTTTAACAGAAAGTCTTTTCAAAGATTTCGCTTAACCAATAGCTCAGTTCTATGGACTGCGACGCATTTCTGTTAAAGAGAAGCTCATTTATAAAATAAATTGTAAATTTAATCTGATTTTCTGACTCTGAATTTCTTCGCCTTCAAGTAATGGTATGTGCAACCCATGCATCGAATTACAGAATTTTTAATGTTTAAATCTGTAATTGAATCAAAATAGCACTTAATCTGAATCCCAAATATCTGTTAGACACTTTTCTACATCTCACGAGTCAATTACGTTCTTATCTGTATTGTAACAGCAATAAATATCTGAAATAAGATTAGTAGTCTGATTAAGAGATTAATATGTTCGTAGACAAAAACTGAAAGTATTAAAAGTTTTTTTAAAGGAACTGAAGAGATATATCGATTCTAGGTTTAAACAAATATACAAGCCTACATTGATTCAGATTTTTTGGAATGATATTGCGAGCAAGGCGTTTTCTATTAACCCATTAACAGTCACGCTCGTCATATTGACGTGCATCGAATTATCGCATTTTTAGGCACATAAACTAAAATTTAATCATTAATTAGCCTTATAATTTCATACAAAAATTACGTAGAATCCATAAGCATATTAAGTATTCTATGCCTTCTTAGATGAATGAAAACGACAGCCCCTTTCCAAAACAGGAGGGGTCGTCTTTTTCGATAGCAAAGAAAATACGACTCTTCAGGGGTTAAACATACATTTTAAAGCATTTTCCCTTTTTTCTGTTAGTATCGACTTATATCCTTCGATAAACAATTAGTTTAATAAGAGTTTAAATTTCCAGTTTAGTTTTTTATTTAATTGTTTGTTCCTTCCTCATGTATTTATTCGATATTCGATTTTCTTACTTAAATTTCGCATCGGAAAAGATGCAAAACAATTCCTTAATAATTCTAATAATAATGCATAGCTTTATAGAGGCTCAGTCCGAAAAAAACATTGGAAAAAATCAGGTTTGTTAAAATTTTAAGATTTTCACGTTAATTTCAAAAGTATTACAACCACTTTTGCTTCGGAAACATGTTGACAATACCCAGTGCATTAAATAATCCGTTATAACAAAGAGTGAAAATACTTCAGCAGTAACCATTAACGACTAATTTAGTAATTATTAAATTTAAGTTCTTAAATTAAATGTACTAGTTACTCCATTCGTATCCTTCGAGCAGATTAACCTATTCTAGAGATGAAATCTTTTGTTCAGAATTCTTTCAATAAGATATTGTGTGAATTGTCTGAGCATTTCACATACCTACAGTCGTGGAAGAAAGTATAACGTCGGGAGAAAAATCGCCAAATCTTGAAAATTCCAGCGATTTCAAACTATTCAAACATTTTAAAGCTTAAATTAATGCTACCGAATGATGAACAGAAATATATTTATAAAAAAAATACTAATATTTTTTGGATTATTTAAACATCATAAAAATTGAACGATGACATCTTTGAAAGAAGTATAAAGTCGTCTGCTGATTACATCGTGCAAACATATAAATAAACTGTGTGAACAGCATTTCTCTCCGATACCAGAAACCAATGCAAGTTTTGTGCATACAGAATTATTTTATTCTTGTGTGTTTTAATACCATGCTGAAAAGATGACAAACATTAGAAACTGAATAAGGCAAAATACCAGCTTCTTAAGATGTTGGTTACAGTGGTTCTGACATTATATGAAAAACCTACAGATGGCAGGCAATAATTAACGGCTCTCTCATTGATCCTAGTGGCTATGGTACAGAAAGCGAATGAGACGGCCAAAGATAATTTCTTTAAGGCTAGGAAGGCAAAATATAGAGACTCGCTTGCAAGCAAAAAATGTTTTTTGCTCAAATTAAAGATGAGATTCAGTTCCCCTGTACTAGTCGAACAATAAGAAATACACTGCATAGAAATCCTAATGTTGTGTGCAAAAAGTTGAAAGGAAAACCTCCACTTTCTAAGCGACATATTAATTCACATATAAATTTTGCTCAGTAACATTTAACGGCAGTCACAAACTTTGAAGACGTGGTTTTTCCGGAATAAAAAATGTTTCCTATAAATGCGCTGGACGGATTTAAGTTTTACTGGTATAATCTGCTAAAGAAATACTACCTTTCTTCGAAACCCCAATCCAATAATTTAACCACCTAGACCACAATAACGGCGCGTTACCGATCAGAAAAATCTTATTAAATATCGCTCTCATAAAAAACCAGTAGCTGTAACATTATTAGTATTTTTATTATTTTTTAAAATGGGTCCAATAATTTAATACCACCCTGTATATTGTATTTAATCTTAGCATGAAAACAAAAATACTTTTTTTTTAGTTTATCATTAACTATATTGCCTCCATGAACTAAGTTTCCAGAATTATAAAAACAGAGCTTTTAAGATTCAACATTCAAATATTTCTTTTAAACGTTTAATATCAAATTAAAGCAAGCACGCTTCAATCATACATTTTAAAGTTAAGAAGTCATCATTCAAAATAAAAAGAATTCTTCAACTTTCACGGCTCTTTTCAATTTCTCTCTCTCTTAGATCGAGATTTGAAGTTCGTTTTGCCCGTCTGATGATTTACTCGATTCCCGGCTGGGGTCATTTACACAGAATTGCAAATGCGAATCCGAAATGGAGACTGAAGCTTAATTGAAAATGACAATAATGAAGTTCCATTTTGTAAATGTGTTTGAATGTGTCAGACTCAATGAGCCCTGCTATTTATCATAACCTACTGCAATAAATGTAAAGCGCGTTACTGTGCAGCGTAAATTACCTAAGTAATTGTCTACTTTGTTTGATTTTTAGCTCGTAATAATTACATAATTTACGAAATTGAAGTGAAGCATTTTTAGTGTGCATGCATAAAACTGTTTTGGGAATTAAGTCACATTCCGTTACGCGGAGAAGAAATTTTCTCATTTGCCCTTTCTCATAAGGTACGTTGATTTATTTCTTGTTCATGAATTTATTCTTAGATGGCTGCTTTTAACAGTCTAGTTTGAACAGATTTATTTGAAGACTTATGTTTATATTACTTGTACTAGTAATTCTTCGAACAGTACACCATGTGTCTAAAAATAATAACATTTTGAGATCTGTTTTATATTGAGGTGTTTAAGGGTTTAGACATCATTTTTCCCACTGCGAATTATTTGCACAACCTCTGTTTTTAACAGCATTTCCAAAATTACAATTAAATGTCTACTTTTATCAGTATTAACGAAATAGCAATTAAATATACCGCCTTTACCAATCTCTCCAATAGCAATTAATTATCTCGCCATTTACTAGTCTCTCCATTAACAATTAAATATCTCGCCATTTACCATTCTCTCCATTGACAATTAAATATCTCGCCATTTACCAGTCTCTCCATTGACAGTTAAATATCACGCCATTTACCAGTCTCTCCATTAACAATTAAATATCACGCCATTTACCAGTCTCCCCATTGACAATTAAGTATCTCGTCATTAACCAATCTCTCCATTGACAATTAAATATATCTCCAATTACCAATTTCTCCGTTCACAATTAAATATCTCTCCATTAAAAGAACTTAAATATTATAACGGTGAAAAACTCGACATTGACTCGCCAAACAATGAAATTATTAAATCGACAGCCATTTTGAAACGGAATCAATAACTAAAAATCCTTGAACATAATTAATTTTCAATGACAACAAGGAACATTCATGCCAAAATTGAAGAGAATAGAGCAACGCGTTTGGTCGTAACTGCCTTACAAACAAATCTACAGACAAACAGATGAAATGCTGAAGAATCTAGTTGAGACAAAACCCGCTTCTCTGGATGAACTAGAAATCTCTACTAATAATAAAGGTGATTGTGTATGTCTGTCTATATGTCTCTCTGTGTGTGTCTGTGTGTTTTGGTGGAAGAACGCCCAATCCAGAAAACTCTAAAAACGAAATATAACTCATTTAATCGCATTCCTGGCGACAAACGAAGACCTAATTAAAAGTCAAAACACAACACCGTCACATACTCCAGCCTAGAAATAGATACTTCATCTCCCGGAACCAGTAATTCGCTGAATACCCAGTTGAGCAGCAGAGCACACTAGCTTAAGAACAGCAACCAGCCACCACCAACTCTTACGTAATTCATTCGAAAAATTCACCCTTCACATCACTGCCAACCCTGGAGTGACAATTCCAGAGATCCCTCAGTATAAATAACAAGACAGAACAAAAAACCAGTCCCACGATTTTTAGGATGGTTGCGACAATAATTATCAATATAACCGGTTGTAATACATTATCAATTTTTCTTTATCGTCGCATCGAACAATACTAACAGCCCCGAATCATGGAGCTGCAACTGTATGAAACTGTCGTCTGGACCGCTCGGTTTTGACCAGGTCGGACATAACTGTGTATCCAAACCTATTTCGATATTTTAACTTATTTCTATGCTTCAGGATGAAGTACACACAAGGATTGAAAAAATAAAAACCCTTGTTAAGAATCCTTTTTTCACCTTCAAAACTTCTCATGAATTAAAAAGAGGAAATCTTATGTACTAAGTAGTGAAGAGAGAAAGATTTACGTTCTATATCATTCAGAATATTAATAAAATAACTTTTATTCTTTGAACTTTTACTTCTAGAAAATATTTCTTTTATTCTTCTTTGCAAAATTATATGCTCTATCTTCGTTCAATACCGTTTTATGTCATAATTCTATCAGTGCCATTAAATTTAATTAAGACATGTTAATCGCTTCTCATACTTCTATCAGTTAGGTTTATTGTAAAATTTGTGCTGTAATTGCAATAATAAGAGTTAGAACTTAAAAGCGATTTCCAGAAAAATTAGAACGAGGATTCGGGCTAAGAAATCATCTGATCTGAATATTACATTTATGACATTATGACATTTTATGACATTCTCATGCTTTTAATTCATCGTTAGTGCTCAAATTACATAATAACCTAGAAGGGTTTTTCTTTTTCGAAAGTCGGAAATGTTCAAGTATTAAAGCTACTGTTATAGAGGATTTGTTTTAAAGCTTCACTTGTTAAAACTAAAAGCTCGTTTTTTCCCGGCAGTCATAATACTGACATTTGAGAGTGTGACAATAAAAATGGCACAAGATCATATATTTACCAGGGAGGATCCTTCTATAAAATTTCGGCTGTCTTGATATTTATCTACTGTGTGAAATGTTTCATTCTGCTTTATCAGCTGAATAACCCCCTTGCAAGATAATTTTATACAATGTATCTTGCAGATCTTCTTTTTTAAACCGTTCAAGTTGCTTCCACATGAATGAAGTTCCATCATGATGGAGTCGCTGCTCACTTTAGATGTGCAGTGAAAAATCAACTATGCTTTTTAAATTCGTTATAACCCGCACGAACTGTTTCAGGGCTATCATGATTGCCATAATTTACATGAGAGATTTTCTTTTTCTATAGTCATATTAAGGGCATGGTCTTTTAAAAATCCATTCAGCTGAATAATGGTCTAGCGACCAGTTTGTAACTTGCTTTATGAAACGTGATTAAAATGGCAGATATACAGGATGTCATAAATTATCTTTTCAACTTTAAATTTTAATAACTTTAAAACTATTAGATAATAACAAACTGTTTTCAACATGTGACAATTTAACTCATAATTTTGTTTGTTTCCCAGGTGAAGAAGATGTGACGAAAAATGTGGACACCACAGGAGAAAGCTCAGTGTGTATCCTGGTTCATAGAGACAAAGCCCGATACCCAAGTGCAATCTTGGTGTCTGAAACAAATGGGCCTCAAGAGGAGACTTAACTTCCGGTCACTTAAAAACCATCAGATTCTCTCGTGGTGTTAATATGTTCAATATCTGTACAAAATTCAACATGACTGAGGCCACTCCGCAGCATCTACTTGACTGTGTTGCCTTGGTGTATGATGACCTGCTTAAGCGACCGGATTTCGTCTTGGTGTGATGAAGGTGAACAACCTCATGGATCTGATCTGGTTCAGATAAGAAGGATTAGAAAGAAGAAGACAGATGGCCGACCCGCCCTCTGTTTATGGAGAACACTACCTGTTTCCATGAATAACGTATACCAAACCCGAATAGTCAGTCGAAACGGTGGTTCTCTTCCATACTTTCCATATGAATGCCTTCCTAAAATTTCCCATATATGTATAATGGTATTCATGTCAGGTATTCGTTATGGCCTGTCTGTGAAAAGTAATATTTCTGATACTTATCATTGGCTGAAAGTGCGAGCTTTACAAATACTGGCATGTTCTGCAATGAAATTAGAATTCGTCACCATACCTGTAAGTAATGTGCAAAAATGCTGCACAAGAATATAATATCTGTACCATATTGAAATCTCAGTACCGCAAGAGTAGATGTGGAGATCAATGCCATCTGATACTCAGTTTAAGGAATCCTCCAATTCAGCAATTGTCGGGAGTATGTCTGTAGGCTAATTAGAGCTCATCAGTAATGATCAAGGTGCCCCATTAATGTAGTGTCAGGTTGAGGTGATCTTTAGCCCTGTTTAAGTGGCGTGATTTAAGGGATTATTATTGGATTGTAAGTCATAGGCCGCGGTGGCCTGAAGGTAACGTTTTGGCTTCGGGCTGAAGAATTTCAGGTTTGAAGCACGATTCCATTGAAGACCAGTCGTATATGTAGGTCCGGTGCATATCTGACGCCGTGTGTGAAATTCTCCCATTGTGTAGTGCGAAGGTTTGGAGAGGGGAATTCTAGCTCAGGTGTCGTCCTTCTAATCTGACTACTGTTCACAATTAAGAGGTCGTGGCAAAATACTACATATTGTTTTAAAGCTATAGAGTTGTTTTCCTGAGATGCTAATCTTGGCGACAAACTTGGCGACTTGGTGATAAATTTGGCGATCTTGGCGACATATTTGGCGACTTAGAGGCGAAGTTGGAAACTTTGGCGCCAAAAGGAATTTTCTAGAAGGACCTCGAACTTTCAACCTATTTCTACTGGTTTCGTGAACTTCCTAGAGATGACTTCATTACGTAGGAAGTGACGTAACTTCCTGTTGAAAGGTATAAAAGCAAGCTCTCAAGCCAAGAGTAGGCAGTTGTATTTTGATCAGCAAGCAAGCTGGTGAGCTAACAAGAAACCTTTGAACTCTGTGTTGAGATTTATTGGTAGTCTCTGTTGTGAATTTTTACTACTGCTGTGTTAATACTTGTGCTACGTTCCTTTGCTTAGAATATTTGTAAAATAAAGAGCTTTATTTTTTTAAAACCTGGTTATTGGACTTCATTCACGTACATCCACAATACGACTTTGTAACACTATAATCTACAGGGTGGGCATAAATTATCAGACCTATTTTAAAAATTAATAAAAAAATAACTAACTGATTATGTTACAACTGCGTTTTTCATAAATTAGAGAGCAAATAAAACAGTTTTTTCAGATAGGTGGTGCACCATTACAGCGTTGTAAATTTGCTGCAGCCAGAGATTTCCATACGCAATAGTTACCGATAAGCAGAAGTAGATACTCGTTTTCTGGTTTTCTTTTTTGTTTTTCTTGAATATCTCAAAATCTTTTCTGTTTTAGAATTACAATTCATTTTACAAATTAAAGAGCGTAAAGTTCCCTACAAACAAACGCTTTTCTTCTCATTCAAGCTTTAATAATTTGACAGAAAATGGTTCTCAAATTTGAGAGAGGTCCAGCAATTTTCGACCACCTATACCACCGTAACGGCATGTTACCAATGTGAAAACACTTTTTTAAAATGTGCTGACATTTTATAAAAAAAATTTTGTAGAGGGTCCAATAATTTACGACCACTTTTCGCTATTTCTGAACTAAATGAAAATATGTTTTTATAAAGTTTTGAAAAATTTAATGCTTCATGTAACAATTTTATTTATTATGATAAAAATTTCCTTTCATCTTTAAATTATCTAATCTAATTGATAAAAATTTTCAAAAAAATGCCAAATGTTTTGAAAACATTACTTAGTACATAAAAAAATAAAATATTCATCAGTATATTAAAAAATAAAATATACATAAAATAAGAATTTCTTTTACAGTCCAGAATTACTTTTAAGAGTCCAAACTGTATACGTGTAATCGAACAGTCTTTTAAAGTAAATCATCTGCTTTTACGATTTGCATCTGTAAGTCAAAATATTTTACTTATTATACAAAATATAAACTAAATTAAAAAATATGTAGTCATATAAGGATTTTCATTAAGTAACAAAGTTGGTGGAACAACTATTTCACTTGGCAATAACAGCTAAATTTTTCCTTCGGATATTGACAAAAATTTTAAGCTTGTTGAAAGGAAAATTTCAGAAACGCAAGATGAAATGAATTTCGAAGGTAAACGAATGCATTTGGAAATATCTGCTGTAGTTTAAAGCACAAACCTAAGAAATACAGAAAGTTATAAAACATGAATTTCCTCTTCTATATAAGGCCACGTGGCACGCAAACTGTGTTTACTCACTTTATTGATCACTAAACTCCTGTTTTACCTCAGAAGTGAATACTCTTTTTACTCTAGTTTACGATCAAATTGAAGAGGAGGGTTACTTTCTTTAAGCGTATCCTTTATATTTTACTTACGCAGCCTGTTGTTTATAAAAATGTGATTCAGAAACTGAAATGACTTCGTAAAGCTCTTAGCAAGATCTTCACCAAGTCAGTAAACAGAGTGGTAACTTGGCTTTTATTGACTCTTGGCCTTCCATGGCTTCAGGCACAACAAGTATGTTCGAAAATGCTATGATAACAAAGCACATTCTTTAATGCTATGAAGATAGAGTAGGAGGATATAAAGTGTTCGCTTACATGGAAAAGGGATTTCGTTTTATATACCTAATCTTCGTTTTATTAAGGTAAAATATTCTTGAATGTTTAATCTTTAAGAATTTGTAAAGAAGAGCTCTTTTAAAACAAAACTTCACTTTTATAAAACTATCAGAGGTTGTCCTTCGAAATGAGATAAAGAAATGAATTGTATTTTATTAACTTGTGATTCCAAAAATACAGGGTAAAATGTATTATAAAAGAAAGTGAATGCGTTTAGAAATATCTGCTATAATTTTAAAGCACAAACCATCCTAAACTTAGCAATAACTCAACTTGCGATACGGTTTCATAATAACCAAATACATTTGTTTGATATTTTGTATCTTGAGAATTGTTCATACTATATTTAATGAAAAAATTGAGCCATTTCTCAGTTTTACAAACCTCAGTTTCCCGAGCTTAGTTTTATTGAAATTTAAAAGACAATATGAAAAAAAAATATTTTTATTAAGCGATGTAATGCTTCATTATATATAATTATTTGAACCATTAAAATGATATCGATAAAATATTTACATAAAAGATTTTTTTATTTAAAATTTCTTATTTCCTTCATAATAGTTAATGTGGTTAATGCTACCTTGATTAAAACTAGATGATCATTAGTTCAGGAATGATTTGTAATATTAAAAAGATATTTTTTTATATAATTTTATAAATTTTTATTGAATTCTTTAAAATATTCCCTAATTTGAAAATGTTAAAATAATTTTCAGTTCGAATTTTTGAGGAATTCGCCATTTTCTTCTTTGTCGAATACAATGTGCATGTTGTCGAATTCAATAGTTTGTGTTCCATAAGTGTTTTACATACCAATCAAAAATTTTAATTTTCATAAAATATAATTTGACAAAGCACAAGGCTAAGTTTGATTAATATTAATATAACTATTTATTTTATAGAATTATTGTGAAATAAATGCAAACGATTTTTGAAACATACTTCTTTTCATATCATAACCAACGTATGGTTACCTCATTCAATTATTTAAAAAATAATGAATTTTCATTTACTATTTTTCGCCACTTTAAATGAGAGTTAGAGATTTAAAGTTTCCATCGCTAGCTTGACAATTTATTTCATTCCCTTTCGTATTCATTAATACAGATATTTTAAATGGCGTTTTCTAAAGATCACTGAAGCTTGATTGAAAATGAAAGTAACGAAGCTCCAATCTGTAAGTGTATCGGACTGAATGAGCCTTTGCATTTAAAATAACAACTAAAATAAATGAAAGGCACTTGACTGCGTAATAGAAATTAGAAAGTAATTTGTTATATTGTTTGGTTTTAGTTCATTATAATCAAATTGTTTGGAACATGTTAGGTCGCTTTCCCGCAATGTTAGTATTAGGATTGGAAAGAGACATTTACAGAGATTTTATTGAATGCCAGGGCAAGTGCGAGCCAATGACCCCCGATTTTGGCGACAAATTTGGTGACTTTAGCGAGAAAACGAAGATCTCCGAAATTGCTAGAATGTTTTCGCTATCTATATTAGGGGCGAAGTTATGAAGATTCTTCTGGAAATTTCCTGTGACATCTCATCCTGCCGGAAATTGGCATTGTGATGTCTTGGCCTAAGTGTGACCAAATAATTCGAGCTTAGGTTGGCCTAAGTACTTTTATTTAATACAGCAATAATTAAGAGACACTTCTCGCAGAGAAGTCTTGATTAAATATGATTATTTACAAAGGAATCAACAAAATCATAGTTCTAAAACGTCAAAGTTCCATGAGCAATTAGTCCACGAAGACTAGTAATCATCGGATGGATAACTTCCACCTATCAACGTGATACCAAACCACGAGACTACCAAGAGTGCTCGCAAGTTCATGAGCCGAGATTCCGGGGATGCCGATTCCTTGGGGTTGCCTACCAAAGTCCGACTTCAGTCGGGACTTTCAATCCGCTGATCACACAGCTTTCTTCGGTACTCCGGAGCCTGACACCTCGTTCGAGACGCCTCATCCGTTTCTCCCCGCCCGTCTCCTCGAACATCAGTTTTATTCACTCCTTCAGGGGGTGGATGAAGTGGTGAAGCTCCACCTATCTTTTCCTTCACTGGATAATGGTACTCTGGTTGACCAACAGCTCCCTTCCTAGTGGTCAACCCCGATTATGGGAACGTTCTTGAGTTTTTCGCACCACCGGCCTATTCAGGAATGATACCAAAGGGTACCGCTAATGTGTTCGCTGACAGTGATGGATTCTTCCGCATTGTGGCGGTCCTCTGTGTGAAGTCCTTTCTCTTGCCTCCGTCTCGTTAGCGATGTCCAGGTGCAACTCCTGCTGTTTGCCGCCAATATCAAAAGGGCCGGCACTCTTTTCTCATGGGAACGTTGCTCGCGGGAAGGAAACCTTACACCATGAATACCGACCTACTCAACGACGACTTTGAATGTCTATGGATTCTCATTGTAGTCTTGTTCGCATTGAGAGTTGGTGAGCTATTAGACGCTGAACGATTTTGTTCGTGATATTGCTGATATTATTATTGATTTTTCGTCTGTTTGTGCTGCTAATTTGTACAATATCTGTTTTTCTTGTTTCCTGTGCTTCGTATTTCCCGGTATATTCGGGAATAAGCGTCGTTCTCCATTATCCTGCTTGTTGGACTGTTTTTGCCGTGCACTAACCTGACGAATTTTATAAAAATATGAAATATTAAAGAAGAGTATAGGATTTATTAATCCAATAAAAAAACTCGGCATTCTGTGTTAGATTTAGATATTCTAGTTACCAGCTCTTAGATGGTTATAAAAGTTTCATGTTCATGACTATTGAAATTAACACACAATGAATTCGGGTCAAACAAAATATTCATTTTATTATAATTCAATCTCCACCGACAACGGCAATTCATGTAAATGCCAGAGAACATCAGATTGCACTGCCGTAAATATTCTTTCAAATTCTTAAGCATTATACATCAAACACGTAATCATATTAAGGGAACACACGACTTCTAAACCTCAAAAAAATGCTGGGAACTGCCAAATTCGATACATTATATCTCTGAAACAATACAATTCACAAACTCAATTTTTTTCTGGAAAAATATATGTTCTTTCTCTTACATTTACATCATTTTCAAACCTTTGTATTGGTATGTAATTTTTTGAAAGAGTAATAAATATGGGTATTATGTTTGGAGAAAAATGAAGCAGTCACCTTGCGCGCATGATTACGGATAAAATATTTGTCTAAATAAAACATTTTGGGTATCTACGTAATCCAAATAGTGTGTTTAAGAAACTGAACCTCAATTCAATAACGTTTAAAATTAAATTCTATTTTATATACGAATTTAAAATAAAAATGTTAAAAATTGTTAAAATTTCAACTTTTCTGACCCCTCCCCGCAAAAAAACTTCTTCGGAGAAATATACTCAAAAATGTAGTTCAATTTGTAGAACATAGCAAAATCGACATTCTATAAAAATTTTATTAATAAATATTCAATAGTGTTTGAGATATCGAGCGCGCAATATCAAAAAAACACAATTTGAGATATAGCGCTTTATATATCTCACCATATTCAATGTTTACGTTGAAGAGCTGATACATTTTCCTTCATAACTTTCATAATTATAGGAATTCTTTAATGCGAATTGTTTTAAATTGGTCAGAAAGGACAGGGAAATAATATATATATTTTTCATAAAATCCTAACATTTCTAGGTTTAACAGTCGTATGTCACTTTAATAAGAGCCTTTTCAACTTTCCATTAGATCAGAGGTCTGTAGTACCGTTCCGTGTCGGACCATTTGGCGACCCTCGAAAGTAATGTTGGTTTCAGCGGTACACACAAAGCACAATGGATTAAAATAAAAAGAATGTTATAAAATTTTGTTTCCCCAAATTCGTATAAGAAGTAGAAGTTATGCAACTCCGAAACTTTGATGGTTAGCAGTGAACCAAGAGTACGAAGAATGTAGTGTTAAAGCAATAAAATATTCAATACCTTTCATGAACACGGAAAGAACAAACTTGTCTTATAAGCACATTAATAACAAACCTCGAACCAATCTTGTAGTAGCTCTAGATATAGTATTGCATCTGTCCTGTCTTCATTTAAACCTAATTTAATTAAACTCAGTTCCATGAAACAAGCTCATGTATGACATTAAAATTGTTTTCCATTTGAATAGTTAATTATCACTATGAATAATCATGAGCTTTCATTATAAGTTAATGAGAAATTGTTTTGGAGTTATTTACATCTGTTTTGGCTTTAAAGAAATAATATTGTAGAAGATCGAATAAAATGTAAAATCAAAAATGAAACCTAAAAATGGTATTGAGATAATCCGAGTGATTTGACTCTTAAGCTAACCTAAGCCTGTAACATTATCAATAAAATATCCTTTCCGCGGATACATGGATGGGTAGGGGGTCAAAAGTAAAATGACTAACCAAGCGGTACGGGAGAGTAAAAAAATGGTGTAAATCTTTGGACAAGATCATATAAAGAAGTAATTAGCACAGACTTCATTAACCCTTTTCACTACGCCACGAAGTCTTCCCTTACAAGTTAATATAACCTTGTGGCGGTTACAATCAGCTGCTTTCTATGGTAGGTGGCGCTACTGGAGCCATCTTTTTCCCATGATGCCTCTCTGTCATTCTTGTCTGTGTGCTTGTCTCGTGATGTTGTTCTCTGTCTTGTCTTGTGCCTTGTAACTTAATGTTCTGTGCTGTGGAACGTAGCCTAATAAAAAATGGTTCCTAAAATTGAATAGATCCTTCAGCAGCACTACACACAAACATGAGTCTCGTCCCTCTATAACCTTAAAAACCCTAAAACATATCTTTATGCAACAATGGTGGTAATGGTTCGCTTCAAATCATTATTAAACAATAGATATTTCTTATAAGTTCATATGTTTTATATACTATTTCTTATATGTTTATTTGTTTTTTATTACGTTGGCAATTGTTTAAATTGCTTTTAAAATATCTGAAATTGTAAAGTTTTTTAAATAAAGTTCCACGTATATCCATCCAGCCGACAGGAAGCCGTCCTGGCTCTGAGTTCGGGGGAAACTATGGTGATAAAGATAACGCATAGACTTTATAACAACAACAACCAATCCGTCTATCTCATTGTCTGCAAGAATCAATTGCTTTAATGAGGATATGCCTTCACCTCCGCAACGGATAACAACAACATAACAAATTACCGTCCTCACTCCATGTTACTCATCGAAACCCCGAGTTAAAATAGACTTTTAAACAAGCGGGATCCTCAAATGATAGAGTAGCAAGTCCTAAGCATCAGGAGCTAATGAATAATGAACACCTCACATAAACGGTGGACAGTGAGGTTGTTCGCCAGAAGAATCATCTGTCCCAGGAAAGCTCTACCGACGACGCCATCGACGGGAACGCACGATCCCAAAAGGCCATTAGTGCCCTAGAGAGGTTCGTTAATTGAGGAGTTCGTTAATTGCGAGGAAGAGAGAATTATTAAAGACGCTATACTCTGCAAACATCCTGGCCACCAATTATCCTATTTGGCTACTCTTCTCGCAATGGTAATCTTTCATAAGGATGTTTTATGACTTAACCTGTACAAACACGATGCTTTCTGTCGAGAAAAGCTCAAATTTCAAAAGTTACAGATATTGATGACAGAAGAATAATATGTCGTTTTAAGACCTTTTATGGGATAAACATTTAAAAATACTTATTCCATTGACAGTTGCTTTTACAAAATGTTTATAGGGTCGTATATAAAAATAACGTAATGTATTTAGAAATAACGTAATGTTTATATTCCAGTTGTACTTGAATAAGATCACAGCTGCGTAATGCCTCTAACTCATTAATCAAGAACAATAGTAATTTAATTATTTTTTATTTTAAGATTCAATACAAGTAGATATTTAAAAGAGACTGAAAAAATTAGATGTTCCGGTGACTTTAAACGACTTTCATGATTTTAAGGGAATTTTCAGATTTGTTATGATGTACTTGAAAAAATGACTTTTCTGATTTTTTCATCCTTAGGATTACTAGAGAAACATTTTTGTATCAAATTAATTGAAAAGTATTTTATGAGTAATAGATATATTTTTTCGAATTTTGATGCAAAATTATTCCAAATTGGGAGTCTTTTTCCATAACTTTTTTTCAATATATGTCAATAACAAAGTCCCTATGCAATGTTTCATATAATTTTGGAAAACTTTGATGAAAATACAAGAAAAGTAATTGATATATATATCCCGATTATAATACAATATATATTCTATTGTCAGGGTCAAACCGTAGGATGCGGGGAAAACTTTTCTGGTCATTGTTATGCATTATTAATATATCTCGTAACTATTACGACGTCTTTCTTTGTTGGAAAAGCGTTTATTATTCTTCTACGATCTATAATATTGGCAAGAAACACAAAGTCACTGAACTGAACTGTACAAGTTCCAATGGTATTTTCCTTCTCATTGAAAATACAAGGTATTTCTAGGTGTCCTATAAGAAGTAGCTTTCTTTGTAATAAACTGCTCACTTTGGGATAACAGAAAAGCTTCTGCTTCTAAGAGTTTATTAACCTTGTGAAATGGCATTCAAGAGCTTTCCAGGGTCTCTCTGAATGAAACCATGTACTTACAAATTCTAACTTCCTACACCATGGACAAATATCTGAATCAAAGCGAACATTGTTCTTAATTATTATTTAATACAAAAATTAAAATAAAATAAGCACCTGTCCAATAATTTTAGGTGCAAAGAAACCCCTTTTCAGTGCAAATTTATTCCATGTCAGAAAAAAATTAATTAAAACTTATTTATCAAATGTAATTGGCATTCAAATCAACAAAATGAAAAGCTTGTGGTTTACGATTTTCAGATTTAAATGCACTTGCCTTCACAAATGTGCTTTCTCTCCACTGAGACAGATTTATCATCTCTAAATACTTTTGAAAACTCGTTGAATGCTTTTTCTTCGATACTTTTTAATGATTATATATATTTAAACAAATGAAATACACTGGCCAAGTGCCAACAAACGAAGAAAAAGTCTAAATCTCGTTCCCTAATCAATTGGTCTTTATTTCACTTTCAACAAACTGTAGTGGTACAAAGTTAACTTTAAGAGTGCTAAGTTTGTTTGGTACTTAAAACATTTCATTAATAAAAGTGGATATCAGACAACTTAGAAAAGACCCATTGAGAGGAGGAAAAATATCTCTCTTGCTTAGTAGAGAAGCATCCTCTGAAACAGCTGGTATGAAGGTTTTGCTTGTCGAGGGGAGTTTTCGCCACCACAGCAAGTGGCGCTGCAAGTCTGTTTAACTGCATAGTAACCCTGCTTCTTGGTGTTGTTTTTTATGGCGAAATTGAAAGCTGAGTGCTGGTTTCTTTTCAGCGTATCCTTTCTATTTTATTAACGCAGATTGTTGCTTTACCCACTTTAAATTTGTATACTGCTCCCAGCAAGACCCTCACCAAACCTGTAAACAAAATGGTAATTTGCCTCTTTGACTCTTAGCTTGCATGGTTTCAACGCACAAAAAAGTGTTTATTTGAATGCCATAATAATACAGTGCATTATTTAATGGTAGTATATATTAGAGCATATAAAGCGTTTATTTGTATTAAAAGAGATTCTTCATTAGTCAAATTTTGCTTTTACATAAAATTGACCTTAGAATTGTAAAGAAGTCCCACAAAACTAAACTTTTCTTCAAGGAGATAATCAAAAGTTTCCTTAGAGCTGAGTTTGAAGGTAAATAAACACAGAAGGTTTAAACAACAATATTGTGTATTCAGGTTTCTCGAATAAATATTAATTTGTGGTCTTGGCATAATTTTCTGTGGATGACGTTAAAAACAAGTGTATTTTAAGAAAGTGCAATTAAGAGTTCCAATTAACTGCACATATGGAATTTTGCGACATTTTATGAGAATAAAGGAAAACATATTATTTGATTTTGAAACCAAAAGATTAAACTATCAATATTCTTCTAATTGAACTAAAGTTTTGAAATTTTCCCGTGGTTATCAAAGTAATACATTTTGTTTATTTTGACGCACTATATAATTCCAGAAATTTTTCACCATTTCGGGAAGCAAGTTTTATGCACGTATTAAAATATCTTCTATGAGTGAAAATTTTCAAGCATAAATAATATGATTTACTACAAAATAAAGCTCAATCAGGTGAAATTTCACTTATGTAGAGATTCTTCAATTATTCAGAGATAAAATTCATCCTTCAAATTGATCAATTTTATATTGCCAAAATATTTTCATTTTTATTATCACTATACGAGAACAAAGAAAATAACGTTGAAGATTTAAAAAATAAAACTGTTTTCTCAATATAATATTTTCCATGATTTTTTTCAGATGGTGCAAGTTTCTAGGTTCATAAGATTTGTAAATTGTTTAATTTTAGATAAAAGATTTTTTTCTTCGAAAAATTCAACAAAGCAGCAACATCTTCATGCGAATTTGATGAAGACGTGGTCCCAAAATCTGTGTCTCAATCAGATAACAAAAAATTAGAATTTATGATGTGAATGGTATGACAACTATCTTCTCTTGTAATGGCAGTAGTTATACTGTAGTTTCTTTCCAAATTTCTGGCAAATATTCAAAACAATTGATGGTAATGGAATTGTTAGGGAATTAGGTACTTAAGTTACAATAATAACTGACTTTCGTTTCAAATTCTCATTTTCCTTTACTTTTCTATAAGATTCCAAACCATTTTTCCTCGATATTTTGCGCCAATGAGCTTTACTACTAATTTTGACATCTAAATTCATAGCTATTTAATCGGAATCGCGAATTTGTCCATAAGATAATCGCAGCTGATATGTAGATTACTAAATATTAGCAGAGTATACACTTGTCTTACTGTGTGTCCATCATCCAGTTCTGGCTTCAGGGCAAGCTTACACTTCCGCCCACCGTGAGGTGGAAGTAAGTTAAATTTAAACCAAAGTGTGGTTCATACCAATACATGATTTTTAAATATATTCTTTCGTTATTCATGATGCTATCGGATTACTCTTATCATTCATCGAAATTTCCACATAAGGCATGGAAGTTTCTGACATAACTTTTCTAACTGCAGTCTTTCCTAACAAGAATTATAAGT
Organism: Araneus ventricosus; assembly: GCA_013235015.1. Taxonomy (NCBI): domain Eukaryota; kingdom Metazoa; phylum Arthropoda; class Arachnida; order Araneae; family Araneidae; genus Araneus; species Araneus ventricosus. The sequence goes on from BGPR01003648.1 coordinate 49,794, forward strand.
CAAGCTGCCTGTCTCTCACCAAAATCTATACATACTTTCTTTAAATTTGATAAAATAAGCAAAACAACTGTGTTTATCTTTTAACCTTAAATGGCTAAATTTTATTTAGTTTAAGCCTAAAGTTGATTATTCATAAACCCTAAAGCTGTTTACCATGAAAGCAGTATACTATATACATTTTCTTCTATGTCATGCATCATTCAATAATCTTTTCTTCTCTTTAATGTATAATTTACATTCTGGAATGTGTTTTAGGTTCATATTAGTAGACTTGATGACGCACACATTTTCAGTTTCTAATTTATAACATGTAGTTTTGAATGCAGAGCTAATGCCGTGCTAATTTAAGTTTATAATCTGCAATACATCTTGCTAGAAGGAAAAAAAAGATATAACCCCACTTAAAGTAGTATCATGCATTTATATGTTAGATGATATGCGCCAGGCAATCACGATGTAATAGAAGTTAAGCGAATTAATACCATTCAAATCAACCTTCATTTAGTATATAAAGTATGTTGCTTTCTTAAATGAGCTCTCTTTTCTCTAAATTTTAGTAATCTACATTTCCATCATCCAATTTTAATAATTGGTCCTTATATCAAAATTAATAATTTATTTCTTTAAATAAATACCAAACATTTTGCTTAATAATTCAAAACTCGCCACATACAATTGTGAAAGTAAGAAAATGCAACTTTATTAAATTAACTCAAGAGATTGTTACATACATTCTTAGAAAAGAACGCTAAAGTAATTCTCTGATTTCCTCAATTTACGTGTGTACTTTGGTTTGTTTGGAACAGCAACCCATCATTCACTTAAAGGTGACAGATGAGACATTGCCTTGAATGCAGAACACGAGATTACTTTTAACAATGAGAGCTAAGTAGAGCCTCGATGATTGTTGTTTATTGAAGTAAAGTCGCTGTACCACTTTTGATTCTTTCTCTTTATGCTTTTAATGAAAAGACTTGGTCTTTTTCAGAACGAAAGAGTTGTGGTGAATGTGAGCGTTATTTTAGCAAAAAAGGAGCCTCTTTTTATATTTGTTCAAACTTTAGATGGAAAAAGTGTTTGCTGAATTGTGATAGCTTGATATTTAGTGTTTAAAAGAAGATTTATCTTTTAGTAGAAAATAAGATGTACGAATCTCGCATAGGATTTGGTTGGAGAGTAAATAAAATAACTAGCGTTTTGAAAAATATTTTTTTATGTGTGGTCTAAGATAATTGACTAATTTAGCATTTTTAGTAAGTTTTGGGGATAATTAGCAGTGCTGATTGACTAGCATTAGAGTGAAGTCAACTGAAAAAACTTTTGCAAACTTTTAATCTCCAACGAATGGCCCGGATATTGTAATTACTAACATTACCCTTTCTGGAATAGTTCAACGAAAGTAGAATCAAAGAAGTGTGTTATATATGGAATATTTAATTCTTCGAAGTTTTTTCACGCATTATCCCCTGGATCTACGATTTTATTTAACACCCTAATTTGTAGCGGATTCGAATCAAAGGATTCGGGCTTTGACTCTGACCACCATGCTGCTGATGTTCGTCGTGCCTACCTCGTCATTATTGTAAACCAGCTTGTGGCAACTTAAAGATTTTGCCACCAGCGGAGTAGATGAAGACGTTCCACCGAGAACTCTTTCTCTCTTTTATCTTTTGCCTTTTATTTCCAGGTTGCCCTCACCCGGTTCCTTCGGTGATTGATGTACTCTTCACCCATGTTTTGGAGTCCATGGGCTTACCCTGACATCCTGAAGTGTCATGGCATACCTTTTTTAATATTGTTATTTGTATTAAATAAATTGTTTTATTCATCCAGCAGCGCCTTCTGATGTGTGCGACATATACCACCCCACTGCGCCACAAATTAGGTGACACCACCCATTTTGGATATTTTTTATTATTTCAATCTATTTAAGATGGTAAAGAATACTTGAGACAATTAAGCATGTCCAAGTTATTTTTGTTCTTAAAATTAATTGTTACGGTGACTTAATTACGGATTTAACCCGTCAGTACACGTATGGGGTCTTTTAGGTTAAGGGGTTAAACATGTGCATCTAATTATCAAATTTCTAAGCACTATAATTAGTTTATTTCCACTATTTTTTAAAATCAATTAATAAAGCAAAGACTTGCGCTGTGAAAAGTCATATGACATCTGATGAATGAATGATATAATTGACAGAGCGAATCAAAATCCTATTTTAATCCGACATCTCGGCATATCGTCTGCTTGTCTGTTAGTTTACGCAGTCAGGACCAAACGCGCTCGATTTTCTTCGAATTTGATTAGAATGTTCCTTGAAGTCATGAAACACTATAAATGTGTAAGGAATTTTATTTTCCGATTCCTTTTCAATATTTTGACCGTTTTAGTTGGTTTGTTTCTTGGCGGGTTTGGCGCCCTTTAAACAGTTGACATTAAATCGTGATTTTCAGAATGCTGATAAAAGCCCTTGCATGTGTAAATAAGTCACATTCGAGAAAAGTAGCTAAACCTTTAACAACTGCGTTGAAGAGCCGATCATAGGGTGTTTATGGGGGAGGGGGAGACACGAGGACTATTGTTCATAGAAATACGAGTTCAGGTGGGTAAAAAAAAATAACACATTTTCAAACAATGTTTAACATCTAACTGGGAAACAAAGTAATTTGATTTAAGGAATTTTCAATAAGTAAAATATTGCATAATTAACAATTCAAGGGTTTCTTACTGATAGCAACTTTCAATAGCATTTAATAAAGCAAATTCAATTTAAAAGAAACTCGAAGCTATCTTTAAAAAATGTGAAGGACGCTGAAGACCGAATAGTGTCATTAATAACAATAATTAGGAATTTTCATGATTTGGCATGTCAAAGTTAGGAATTTCCGTAATTTAGCATGCCATAATTAGGAATGTTCATAATTTAGCATTTCATTATTAGGAATTTTCATGATTTATCGTAACATAATTAGGAATGTTCATAATTTAGCATTTCATTGTTAGAAATTTTCATGGTTTATCGTAACATAATTAGGAATGTTCTTGATTTTGCGTTTAGAAGTAGAAACATTCTCGATTTTAGCATGCGTTATTAAAAAATGTTTATGACTTAACATAATCATATTTTACCTTGTCGTAGCTTTACACTTTAATGATAGACAATTTGAAATCTCAATATGATGATAATAATTACTTAAAGACAAATAAAGGACACATTTATAAAATTAAGTAAAGACTGTTGCTATAATTCATTTCCTAAATTATCCCAGTTTTACTGTATTGTCTTTGTTTACGTCGGGCAGCTTTCCATCATTCACTTAAAAGTGACAGATGAGACATTGGACTGAATGTAGAACACGAGATTTCTTTTAACAAGAAGAGTTAAGTGGGGCCTGGAAGATTGCTATTTCCTGAACCAAATCTTTATTTTTTTCTCTACTTCAAAGAAAATATGTGTTTTTTCAAAAATACAAGGCTTCATTTGAATGAAAAGGTGTGTATCTTTATTTTAAATGGATTTTCGAAAGTACTTTGATAGGAAAAGAATCTGTGTAGATTTGTAATGATTAGCTATTTTATGATTAAACTAAACTTTTTCTTTCAGAAGAAGTCGAATTATTATTACTTACTTTTAACAAGACGAGATAAGTGGAGCCTGGAAGATTGCTATTTCCTGAACCAAATCTTTATTTTTTTCTCTACTTCAAAGAAAATATGTGTGTTTTCAAAAATGCAAGGCTTCATTTGAATGAGAAGGTATGTATCTATATTTTAAATAGATTTTCGAAAATACTTTGACAGGAAAAGAATCTGTATAGATTTGTAATGATTAGCTATTTTATGATTAAACTAAATTTTTTTTCAGAAGAAGTCGAATGTTTATTTATCTCAATCTGCTATCGACATTATGATCTCGTCTATTGGGAGAAAATAGATTTATTCACACTTCTTCAAAAATTTTAGTATGTTTGCTTTAGTTGTCTACCTGCTAACTCTAACTAACTAAAGTTGGTGTCAGAGTTACTAACAGAGTCGAATTACTAGGGTTAAATCATGTCTAATACTGATATATAATAGCAATAAAAATAATTCTCTGAAGGTTTCTTTGCCTCATATAAACCCACTTTACAACTCATCCAAAAACTGTAATTTAGTAATACTTTGATATATTTCAACGTAACATGAATAATCGTGGAGTCTTCTTTATCAAAAATAATATGTTTATTGGACATCTTCCACAGCACAAACATGTAAAACAAACACATACACTTACATCACAAACGTTACATCATTCACTGGCATCGAATTCCATGTTCAATTATAATTATTCTTCTCCGTTGCTAGGCAGCGTTAGCAAAAGACAAATATATCAATGCCACTCTATTTTTATAACCTTTAGAAAATAATTAATGCCAAATTATTTTTTAATTAATTTCTTTTACAGTCAAACGATGTCTTAAAATATTTTATTCGTTATAAATATCACATTAAGTCATAAACAATTACTTAAAACTTCAATAAATATAGAATTTAAGAAATCCAGATTATTTGTGGTGATTAATACTTTGAAAGCATTTGGCGTTAAACATGATGCTCTTATTACACATATGCATCAAATAATCAAATTTCCATGTATGTAAGAAAAATTTAAGACATTATTTGCCATTATTTTTCAAACTAAATGGTCACTTGTAATACTCAGAATATCAATTGTCGTCTTGTTTCTGAAGTCGATAACAACAATGGCGTATTTTCAGAACAAATAACATCATCCAGTAATAAGCATTTAGAACTAAAGGAATCAATAAAGATCAGCATTTAAGGCAGTCTGACTTGCAAAATGCAATCTGTCATGCAAAATTCAGTCTGACTAGTATAAAAATATACAAGCAATATGTGAAATATTTACGAAGCTTTCAATGAATTTCTTCACTAAATATATAATAATTTAGAAATAAATAAATACTTATATTATATTAAAATCTTGAAAACTTCAGTAATTAAAATTCTCCAAAGCTGAAAAATTAATAAATTAATGCAAGAACCATGGTTCAGTATATCATCACTTTCAAAATTATCATAATCTTAACAAAATTTAGCACAGAAAAATATTAACCGTGAGGAAAAAGACGGATTTATTGAATTAAAGTCACCTAACCTAAATTCCCTAAAAATCTCGTAAATGTTAACTCATGATTTCTTCAGTTTACTTGTGTACCTTGTATTTGTTTGTAACAGTAACCCATCATTCGCTTAAAGGTGACACATGAGACATAGCCTTGAATACAGAACACGGGATTACTTTTAACAATGAGTGCTAAGTAGAGCTACGATGATTGTTGTTTATTGAAGTCAAGTCTTTCGACCTTTTTGTACGCTTCTTTGTCTTTTTGTTCTGAATGAAAAGGGTTGGTATTTCAATAATGCAAGGGTTACGTAAGTGCAGGCCTTATCTGAAGAAATAAAACATCTTAGAATTATTACAGAAAATTTAGTAGCAACTAAATATTTCAAGTAAAGTCAGTGATAATTTTAAAATAGTGAAATTTCTTAAAATATTTCTGTTTTATATGCACAAAAAGCATATTTATATCTTCTATAGGGACAGAGTTTTAGACTCTTAAGGAGTTATCATCATATACAAAATATTGCAGATGAAAAAGAAATAGCTTCATATGAAAGATTACAAAAACGTATGTAAATCCAAAAGGCTCTCTATGGAGTTTCATTTTCGGAAGACTTACATTACAGTTTGCATTTGGAAATCTAACTTCAGCCTCTTCACTGAACAAGTGAATTTCACATTTTTATATAAAATGTTATCACAAAATAACTATGATAATAATAATACATACGAATTCCTAACGACCCTATCAACGAATGTGAAAAAGTTTTGCAATGTCAAATAGATATAGTATATATATATATAGTAGATATATAATTTATATGCTGGAAAGTGAGAATGAGAAAAAAAGATGTTTTCATAGTTGTTCATTTAAAAAATTCGAAATGACCAAACCCTCTTTGCTGTTTTGCTAATTGATTGATCAGCGTAGTGAAAAACCATGAATGTCTATAAAACCGTATCTAGAGCATGAGATCACCGAGTTTAAAACACGGAAAGAATAACGTGGAAATACCTAACAAGGACTGAAAGATAGCATAAATTCAATTTAATTAGTTCGACTAAACGGAATAGATTGGCAGAAATATTTTAAGTAGTTTCTTAAATGCTCTATGTGCCTAATTTCTCGCGCTAATGCACTTTGCATGCAAAAGATTGCAAATAGCGTCAAATCACGTATTGACAGACGGATTGACATACTAGATATCAAATCCACAAACAGTTTCTAACTTGAAAGACGCCATCAGACACAAGGTCGAAAAGATTCTTTTTGAAATAGTTCATGCATCATTACCGTCCTCCATCCACATACAAATTCCCATCCTGTTTGAAGCTATGCAAATAGGGCAATTCTGAAACTAATTTAAATGTTTCGCATTTCTGCCATCTCTCTGTCCTAATTGGATGTGCTCTCGTTGCCTTGTCAGTGCCCTTTGTCCGTGTTTATCGTGCCAAAGGTACCGTTCTATCGACATTCGTGGATTTTCACTGTTCCACGATACAAGCAATGCTTAAAAATGAGTCTCACAAATGAGTGTCACAAAATTTACTTCCTTCTGACCTCTCCGGACAGCAAGCCAGAAAGTGAACTTTCTCCGACCCCACTTTAACCCTCTCGCACCGAGCGAGGTGATCTAATAATTATTCCTTAACAGCGACAAAGGCCGGTTGGCTTCTTTCGAAGGGAGGTGAGGTTCTACGATCTGTAAGGGGTCCTATTACCCTTGGCAACCACAGCCCGTTTCAGCGCGCTTTAAGTGAAGGTTATAGATGCGGTGGGAGTAAATGACCACCCAAGTTGGGAGAGTCCAATTCATGTCGTATCCTCCCAAATAGGCCCGGTTTTAAAGGGTCTAGAAAATGAAAGTCGCCTCGGGATTGAAGAGTTAAGGCAGGGGAAAGAAATAAGGGTGCAGGGGAGAGTGATCGGACGAAAGAGGTCAGTTGAATAACCAAGACAGATCCCTGAAGGACACCGAAGGAGGTTTGGAGAGAGAGCGAGCTGAAGATGGTGGCCGACGGAAGGTAGAGGAAAAAGAGTGTATGATGTTTTTGTGTAGAGAATTCATTGGTGTAAATAATGCTTAATGTGTATATACAGGGTGTCCAACAAAGGACTCCCTCATTTTAAAATTAAATAACTCGGCAACGGAGATCGATAGAAGAACTAAACCAGTGATATGCTTAGTCTGAAAGCCGTAAAAATCTGATACAAAAGTTTCAAAATTAGCTATAAATGTTGCCGACAGGTGGCGCTGTACGTTGTAATCACAGTTCAGATTTCGAGAAGAAAGCTATAAACTGTCATTTGCAAGTAATCGTTGCAATCACATCACAATCGATTCAAATTAGGCATTTTTCGTGCTTGCCAAGGACAGTTTATAGATTTCTTATCGGATTCTGAATAGCTATTACAACCTGCAGCGCCACCTGTCGGCAACATTTATAACTAATTTTGAAACTTTTGTATCAGATTTTTACGGCTTTCAGACTAAGCATATCACTGGTTTCGTTCTTCTATCGATCTCCGTTGCCGAGTTATTTAATTTTAAAATGAGGGAGTCCTTTGTTGGACACCCTGTATCAAAGTTACTCAAGATGTAAATAATCAAATGGAAAAAATCCCATTTGGTCTTCTTTGACTGGAATAAGCAACACCACACCATAAGCTGTACAATCTCAAGACATTACACGCTGCAGCTGGAACCGAGAAAGCTCGGTTAATGTTCTTATAATCACTTTCGGGTGTATACTCTCTATTAGCATAAGATATTTTGCGATATCTCCATACTGTTACTACGATATGCCTGATGCAGCAGATAATAGTAAAGATATCGTTTGAATACTCTAAAAACTTTTGCGCTAATAGCGGTATAAAATACCAATATATTTAATTTCATTCACATTCGTCGATCGCTGCGGTGGATAGAATTTTTCAGTCATAATTTATTTAACAATGGTCGACTTGCATTTCCTAAATGACTCATCTCATAGTTCATAATTAATACAATAATATCAAACTCCAAATAGCATCGCATTTATTTTCACCAAAGGTGACCAATCATATAAGGTTCAACAGGGAAATTACTAAATAATTATTGGGTTTAACCCACGAGGACACGCAAGGGGGTGTCCGTCATCTCACGCCACGTAAAATGTGAAAAATACTGATTCCCCTTTAGTTGAAATGTATCAAATCCATGCTATCTGCCTTTAAGGCCACATTCAACAGATGGATCATGTTTCAAGAAAAATTCTTTAATTTTTTTAATGGATTTCACCATAATGGGTGTGAAACACCCCTTGCGCGACCTCTTGTCAAGTTTCTTTGATCAATTAAGTAATCGTATTAGGGAGAGGAAAATGATGTTGCTTAGCTATTAAGTTGTATTATATTAAGTGTTATTATTTAAGTTGTATGTATTCTATATTTATAAAATGGATTTTTTTTCTGGTACAAGACTTTTAAACTGGATAGTAGTATCTTATACTACTATCCAGTTTAAAAGTGAAAATATCAAGGCATTGATGCAAAAGTTATATTTTTCTGGACGTAATGTATCTGTAGTCAGCTGGTACATGTCTTATCCGTTTTCACAAAACTATTGGAGAAAATGCTTAAAATTGTAGAAGCTGTTCTGAAATATAAAAGTGTATCATGCCCTAAATTTAATGGGTCTAAAGATAAAGTCATTGGAATTCTTATTTGGATTTCTAAAAAAATGGTTACCTGTGTACCTGAGAAAATTAGAAGCAGTATTTTTCTATCCAAATTGTATAACGATTATTATATTGATGATTCTTTACTATAAAAATGTTGAAAACATGTATGTAAAAAAATATAATTTTCTTATGTGTTCGCAATGCGCTGAATGATATAGCATATTATTTACTAAATTTTACTAAATTTTTCGTCTAAAAATTTGTTCTTGTATAACTAAAACTGTTTGCATGAATCATTTGGAACAGATATAGCATAAAAATGTTTCTAGTTTAGCTTCCATAGCGAAACAACTAATTGGGCGAGTTATTCTTCGTAGCGCCAGTCATCCCTGGTGAAGCTCTCTATATTTTAAAAAGTATTATGCATGTGAAAATGAAAAATACCTCAGAAGAAACTTAAAAATTTCATTTTTCCACGAATACTTACAAATTATCCTTATAACTCCTTTCATTAAGCTGCACGCATCAGTATAGTTGTCCAATTCACTGCAGTTAAGGTTGGAGCATGTCATTGTCATAGTTGTCCGGTAGTTGCAGTAAATGTATGCGGTGCGTGAGACTTCAAACGTAATCGACAATGTAAAATCTTCTAAAACAGTTGGTTATGGGATATTAAACTGAAGACAAGACTGCTGTGTTGATTTCTGTGGAGTATGTGCGAAAAGGTCTCTAACTCTGTCCACTACATTCTGTGAAACAATTAGTCTTCTAATCATTTTTTAATACAACTAATCAGTGTTTTATAATTGGCAAAACGCAGAATGCTCTGTTGACAGATTTATCCACTTAATATTTCTTAGAGTGCTCTCTGCACTGAGAAAAGCGATGAGACTTCCCATGTTTTGAAAATGAAAATGCAAACTACTCACTAGTCGGCATTTTAGAATATGCGAAGCAGAAAATGAACTCAAATTTTCCTTTTACTGTTTAACGTGAAAATAGGTTTGCGCCCCATCTTTCGCGTCATTAGGAAATAAAAGTTCGGAAATAAAAATTAAACAACTACTTCTTCCTCCGATTAGCCTTTCTATGTGTACTATATAATTAAAATATTTCAAATCCTGATGATTACTTTGTAATTCACATGTGTATTATAACCGAGAAAAATTGTATAACTATACACGAAAGAATCATTGTTTTCATTTTTTCATTATATTTCAATAAGAATGCAGAAGTTGCTGAAAGAAATTAGCAAAAGGAACATTTTAATGATCAATACACTATAAGAGTTTTCCCTAATTGGGGTGTAATTAAAATCCTCAAAACGGTGTGAACAAATTTTTATGGTTATATTAATACATGAAATTTGCTGTCAAACAGTTTTAATTCTCGAAATTTCTCCTTAATGGTTACAGTTTTAATTAATGTTCTCAAAGGTTGAAATCCCGAAAGAACTTTTTAATCCCCTGAAAGTTACTTAAAGAAGCATTTTTAAAAACTTTTAATATTCCTATCAGGGCTGATTAACTAACTTTTCTCATTAACTTCCAATAAAGTTTCCTACGAAGTAATTAACGCGGTGGATATGCTGGTATCCGTATACACATCTGATATTATTGGATGAAGAATTACTACAGAGATATTTTTAAAGGTCATACCATTGTTTATTTCTGCAGTATGTTGTTTCAAAATGAAAATATTTGTTGCCATATGGCAACATATAATTGATCGATTCCAAAAATTGTGTTCTCGGAGAAATGAAAAACTTCTTATTTGCTGATTTTTTACAAATTTTTTTAAAGTTTTGTATAAAAATCAACAAATAAGAAAAATTGCAAATCTTTTATCTGTTTCTTTTCTTTTTCAAAAATTTTGAAACATATTTTTGCTGTTTCCCTTTTCTAAATTGTATCTCACACTTTTTTCAGATTTTATTAATTTTTAATTTTTTGTTTATTTAATGCATGTTTCTTTATTGATTTTGTTTATTTGTATTTATTTATTATTCCCGGAAGCAGAAAGTGCTTACGTCGCAGAATAAACGCGGTCTTTGTAGAACATTTCATCCTTAAAAAAAACACGATATGTTCTTGTTATGGTGTGACTAAAAATATTAAGTTGGGCCTAACCCTATAGCTGAAAAGAAATACATATAAAATGGTACTGTGATCGCATAAATGATTAGTACACCAAAGGCAAGAGCACAAACTTGAGTTAGACAAGAAAAACACTATTTATTAACACTTAAACACGACATTACTGTAGTATAAACATTCGACACATCAAGATCTATAAAAATCATTAAAACATGTGTATGCAAAATGTGTATAGTTACTATAAAAATGTGATACTTGTGGAAAGAAATATTATTTTATCTGTAATAGTTACTGTAAGAATGTTGCAACATATTGAGAAAAAGGAAGCTTCAACTGCAGTTGAGAAAAAAGTCTTACCAAAGCATGCTTAACATCAGGATGAGGAAACGAAGCTTGAAAAACTATTCACTCAAACCGAGATCCCCATAATGCTACACTTTAGTATAAACACCTGTGATGAAGAATTCTTTGGGACAATATGTCCTTAAAAGCACATGGCAAATCGCTTCAATCGCTCTTACGAAAACATGGATCGTACACTAAGTAGCAACTCGTAAAAGCAGGAATCAAAAAAAGGGAAGGCGACATCACTCCAAACGCATTCTTCACCTCTCCATCACATCTAGCCGAACGAACCCCAAGAAGCACGTGTGCTCCACCTGTTGCCATTCATGCTCTTCTTAACAGAAACCAGTTCTAACGCAAGTACAACTAGAACATTAGTCTGTGCACTTTCGGTCCAACTATAACATTACTGTGAACCTTCAGTCCAACTATAATGCAGTCTTGTTCACAGTTCTGAAGAACAATCAAAGCAAGGTTATCTTTATTCCATGCCTTCTCTCTTCACGTTTCGCGCAACTCAGCCTCCAGAGATTGGAGCAATGGCAAAAATAACTCTCCTTCATCACGTGGCTAACGAGAAAGCCACGCCTTCATCGGGGCTGACGTCACTGGGGATGAAAATCCGAAGCAGGAAAGCTGAAAGATGCGTGCACAAGAATGTACTGAAGCTACAGAGTTCCTGGAATCCGAATAGGGCTCATTTACCTAACTAGACCAGCTATGGACACACATATCTATTTTGCATTTTACTGTGGTCCGTCAAATTTGGACAAACAAATTTTGTCTGAGGTCATGTTGTAGAGCACTGGATGTAATTCTGCTCCTGGATTATTATTTATGTTTGCTAATATTTATTGTGTTTGTTGTTTGTATTTTATTATATTTATATTTACATTCGTATTTTGTATTGTATTACTTTTGTTGTGTTATTTTTCTTATATTGTTTTGTATTGTATCTAATTCTTTGTATTATATTGTTGTTATGGTGTGACTAAAAGTGTTAAGTTGGGCCTAACCCTATAGCTGAAAAGAAATACATATAAAATGGCACTGTGATCGTATAAATGATTAGTACACCAAAGGCATGAGCACAAGATTGAGTTAGACAAGAAACACACTATTTATTAACATTTAACCACGACATTACTCTAGAACTAACATTCGACACATCAAGATCTGTAAAAATCATTAAAACACGTGCATGCAAAATGTGTATAGTTACTATAAAAATGTTTCAGTATAGTGATACGTATCGAAAAGAAATTATTATTTTAACCGTAATAGTTACTAAAAAATTGTTGCAACATATTGGGAAAAAGGAAGCTTCAACTGCAGTTGAAAAAAAAAGACTTACCAAAGCATGCTTAAAATCAGGATGAAAAATTCGAAGCTCGACAAATTATTGACTCGAAACCGAGATCTCCATAATGCTACACTTTAGTATAAACACCTGTGATGAAGAAATCATTGGGACAATATGTCCTTCCAAACAATCGCACACTAAGGCAGTAACCCGAAAGGACAGGAATCATAAAATGGCGACATCATTCCAAACTAATTCTTCACACGACTCCATCACATCTAGTCGAACTAACAAGAGAAGCACGTGCGTTCCACCTGTTGCCATTCATGCTCTTCTTAACATAAACCTGTTCTAATGAAAGTCCAACTAGAACATTAGTCTGTGCACTTTCGGTCCAACTATAACATTCCTGTGAACCTTCAGTCCAACTATAACGCAGTCCTGTTCACAATTGTATACTTCTATTATATTGTATTGTATTACGTTAATATTCGTATTAGAATTTTTCTTCCCGCCGACCTGTGACATGCTCTACACCCTTTGAGTAAGCAGGGGCAGAATGAGCCTTGAAAAATACTTTTATGTAAGATTCTTAACATCAAGGGCTTACTTAGTGATTTTCGGTCCTTTTTTACAATTAACAGTGAGCATCTACACTAAAAACACACGTTTTATTCAAGTTATGTGCGTTTCGATTTGTTGGCGATTGCTCCTTACTTCAAACTGCTGATTCAAGTAAGTTAATTTTTTATGAATTCTGACAATAATATAATTTCGAATACTTGATGGAAAAAACAAATTCATCTGTTTTTTTTTATAGGTGAAAATATTTCCCCCCTTCTTTTAGTTTCAAAAGAAAAATGGCATTTTAAAAATTAAAATTCAATGCAAGGTAAAAATTTCATTTAATGGAACCGTCTTTAAATTTTTTTATTAATCAGGGATGATCCTCTTTAAATAAAAAAAATGTTTTATCTTTAATGTTGCCATTCCTGTTGAATGAAAATAGTGTTTGGAACCATCTTATTTATTTACCTCCGAATTGCAACATTCAAAATTAAATTAAATTAGATCGCATTTCTAAAAAGTTCTAAATAACATACGGAGAAAATAAGCTTTCGGTGGCTTTTAAAAATCATTTCGCCGAATTGATATTTTCATTTTAATTTAAAAAATATTTCCAATAATAAGAGGATTATAATACTCCATAAAAGTATTTTTACAATAAAAATATTAGACATGAACGTATTTTTATCCCTAGTAATGCGAATATAACAGCTAGTTATTAATAAAAACAGAATCTTGAAACTGATTGTTTATTAATAAGTATTTCAATTTATTACGGCTGCTTTTTTTCAGGTCTGTTTTGGAGCCAGCTATCTGGAAACTTTGATTTATATTATTTATCTAATACATATCAATAGATATATCTAAAGGAATATCAAAATAAAAGTATAACTTCTTAATTTTTCTCCTAATTTGTATTTGAACTCATTCAGGTGAAGATATTTCGAATGAAAACGTGTTTTGAGAAAAATATCATCCAAAGCAATCTCCGATAAAATTTATTAGTACAGTGAAAGCATTGGCAATAGATTGGAGAGATTTGTTTGCTTTTCTTCTCTGAAACGCTTTTCAAAACACTGATCTAAAATTTTCAGAAATTCAAGTAGTTAATCTAGTGTGACTATTAACTCTATGTAAAATTCTTCGTGATTTTCACAAAATTCACAACTCGACTGTGACTAAACCGTAATTACATATTCTGAAATTATATCTGCAATCTGTAATGTTTACCTTTCTCTGTTAAATGAAGCTGGAACCAACACCCTATATTATTTGGTTGCGGAGTTATAAGCGTTTAACTTTGGCACGAAATTCGACGTAATTCAACAATTCTTCAGTATTATTTTCTGGCGAGTGATGAATGAATTGCCTTAGTCTGCGTGCGCGCGCATCGATCGCTGTGACGTCATCAAAATTTTTCTTGATTTTTACCAACTTTGCAGCTCGACTGTGACTATACCGTAATTCCAATTTGTAAAACTCTTTTTGAAATCTTCAGTGTCTACCTATTTCTGTTAAATTAAACTAAAACCAACTGTCTATGTTATCTGGTTGCGGAGCTATAAGAGTTTAACTTTAGTGCTAAAAGCGCCATAATTTTTCCTTTCCCGACACGCCATTACACCACTATGGATAGACGTCAAACCTCATTCTTTTTAATTGGATTGGTTTCAGTTTGTTGTGGTTTTTAATTTATTAAAAGGTTTCAACAATATTTTCCGTTAGTGTATAAAGGTGAATGTAAAATATAATCACGAGATTAAGTTATATGGAAGCTATCACCTTTAAGATTGTGATGTCGTCCAAAGTAGATTCGCCTATGTGAATATAGGGTAATTAGTGCTATATATTGGTAGAAGACAGATAGATCTATATTGATAAGCAAATATACTCCAGTAAACAATTTTGATTTACAATATTTTGTAAGTATTCTCAAAATAAACACGTCGAGTTTCCTCATGTCTCAGCCTAACCATTTTCATAATAGATAGTTGAAGACACTATATAAAGGTTATTACAAACTTATTAAGCTCAATTATTTTTAATTGTAGCATCATCAAAAATAAGTTTCATAAACTTTTCAGAAAGTTCCTAAATCCAATAAGATTTAAAATTTCTACACCCACCGCCTTCTCTTTATAAAACGCATTTTTAAATTCCTTACAATAGGTTGAAACAACCGAACCGCACCTAACCAGCAATTATCTTCCGGCTCAAATCGTAACTAACTCCTCAACTCAATTGAAACATTTCCAACTCCAAAAGTCAGAAACAGAAAAAATCTCAACAGTTAAATCTAACTTTGTATTTAGAAATAAACCCAGATAAGCCCTGAATAGAATACATTTTAAAGGTACCTCATCCGTAAACTGACACCTCTTCTGCTCTTAGCCTAGAATAAACTGTGCTTCGTTCAGTTACGTATTGCTTGCTTCAATATTGTAT